>JBCIKM010076392.1:0-14883 GCA_039654465.1 Melibe viridis | reverse complement strand
GAGGAGGAGGAGGAGGAGGAGGAGGAGGAGGAGGAGGAGGAGGAGGAGGAGGAGGAGGAGGAGAAGGAGAAGGAGGAGGACAAAGTGGGAGAAGGAAAGAGAGTAGAGAGAGAGGGGGGGGAGAGAGAGAGAGAGAGGGAGAGAGAGAGAGGGAGAGAGAGAGAGGGAGAGAGAGAGGGAGAGAGAGAGGGGGGGAGAGATAAAGAAGACGGACCGAAAGTATCATATTTCCAAGAGAAAATTATTTGTTTGCTTGTTTCTTTCTTTCTTTCTTTGCTTGTTTCTTTCTTCGTTTTTGTTTGTTTGTTTTGTTTGTTTGTTTTTTTGTTTGTTTGTTTGTTTGTTTGTTTGTTTTTCGCCAAGCTTATTCATCTCCTGGTCGCTATGCGTTACTCAATATTTACCATCTGAGACACAATTATCTCCCTTGATTTATTGATGAGATGGAGGATGGAGGAGGCTTCATTGCCACAAACTGGTCATCATTAGAGGCTCCTCCGGTTTCCCCCGGGCGCCCTGATTAGCGGTCCGCCTTGCGCACCCATCCCGTGTTGATCAACGCCGTCTAAATACCGAGGCAGTAATTATGCGGGCATTTCACCGACGATCATCGACGATCCGCTACAAACAGCGGCATCCACACCAGGTCCTTGTTTACTAAATGACATCAAGATCATATTATTGGGATATAATTTGCCCACGTCTTTTTCTTTTTTTTCGGATATTTTTTGTTTCTTTTTTTTTTTTAGGTTTGGTTTTTGTTGTTTGTTGTTTTGTTGTTGTTGTTGTTGTTGTTTACTCAACAGCATCTTTTTTCACGATAATATCATTTAACGGCCAAAGATTTGTACGTCCTTTGGTAGAAATACGCCCTGTGTTAAATACGTCCTGTGGTTAATTTAGTACGCTCTGCGGTAACTCGGCTCATTGGTCTTTCTCAATGAGCAGATACCAAGAAAGGCATTAGAAACTATTGCTTGGCTTAAGATCGAGTAATACCCAATATCATGCATTGCTCATTATGCCATGCAAGTTTGGGCACGGCGGACTGATCATCTGCCTGTCTTCATCTCTTGAGATCCAGATTTTTTTTCCTACCTCCTTGGAGCTGGGTGCCAACACTGCTTGGGCGGTACGAATAGATATGAATAATAATAATAATAATAATAATAATAATAATAATAATAATAATAATAACAATAACAATAACAACAACAACAACAACAATAATAATAATAATAATAATACTTATAATAATAATAATAATAATAATAATAATAAAGCGAACTGAAAATTGGTGGGCCAAATAAATCAAGAGAACTCTTTATTCAATGAAAATCTGGAAAAGTATTCTACTTTTACTTTCTGTCTCGCATTGTCAAAACAAAAATTTGCGAACAAGGCGGGACTCGACGAATCAAGAGAGTAAAAAAAAAAAAAGAAGACAAGAACATCTAGATGATCGTTTTTCAGCAGTTATGGGAAAAACAGGCTTGCAGCATTTGGACCTTCTTTCCCGTTAAAACCACACTGCGGCTCTGTATTACGGGTGCCGCCTAAGTTTTGCTATTCTTCCCTTTGGACAGACCCTGAATATAAATTTCTCTTGTTGGACGAATGGATTTATATTCTATCCGAGAAGACATTTCTAGACCTTAAAACTTAATGCCTACCATATTTGTTTCCCTTTTCTTCAAGGATTTATAAAATTTTGCTAACCCATCAATATGCCAATCCAGGAGATAAATGGTGTGTTGGTCAACTTCCCATTTACACCTTATGATTGTCAGGTTGACTACATGAGCAAAGTCCTGACTTGTTTGCAGCAGGTAAGAACTGATTTTAGGTACCAAGAAGTCATAGATATGTACCAAATCCTACCCTGTTTTAAAGCATGGGCATTTTTGGATTTATGTAGATACTAAACTACACATTACTATGTAGGCAGGGACGGGCAATACATAATGAAATCAATGCCTGATGATCTTTTGTAATAAAAACATGTCTGAACAATATGAGCACACACAAAAAGACATCACTACTTTCTATTTGTGAAGTCAAGTGGTGTTTTGTAAGATTTAAGTCCACACAAATTTCTGCCAACAATCACATCATTCACCTTTGACCTCTAAAACCGACTACCAACTCATAACGTATTGCAAAATGCAATGTGATGGATTGCACAGAATTCGGGTGTGTTCATTGAAAACAAAGTGTGTGTGTAGGGAGCATTGTCACTCATTGTGGAATGTAAAGGGTGAGTGTGTCGATACAGCTCGCAACAGAATGACAGCTCAGACACACATTTAATGCCGAACACACAATTCCCTTTGTGATTAACTTGTGGTCGGGTTGGACTGGGGGCTAATAAATAAGACAAAATCTTTTAAGAGTCGCCTCCCTTTGTAAAATGTGTCTGGTTCTGAGGCAGAAAAGAGGGATGGAAATCAATTCATATCGGTCTAGATATATGTCCAGAGAGAACATAAAAACACTTCTTGAGAACTTTCGAATGGTTATAATTCTTAATTTGTTATAGTTGATGATCGTAATGATGATGTTGTTTATTTAACCTCACTGTTGATGCAAAATCTCTCGGGGATTTGAACAGTTTAGCTCCAAAGACGCGCCGCCAGTGGTAGGTACACTGATCATTCAGCACATCCCACCCACTTGTTGTGAAGTATCTCACACACCTTATTCCAGAGAAGCCACCATTAGGAGTTCAGTGAAGCAAATTAAAAAAACTAATCTTCATTTTGGTTTATTATGTCATTTATCACTCAAAGGAGTGTTTCTTTACCTCAAGATCAGATTTTTTAAAGTTAAAAGCCTACAAATGCCTCTCTATGGTAAATTGGCTCATTGGTCTTTCTCAATAAGCGCACATAGGCAACAGAAATTATTGTTTTGCTTAAGATTGAGTAACACCCCATATATGTATTGCTCATTATGCCACGCAAGTTTAGGCATGGTGGACTGATCATCTGATAAGGATAACAAAATAAAAAGCCTACAATGGCAACAGGCCTTCAATTAATCATCACCAATGTTCTTTCTATACAAAGCTGTTACCAAATTAAAGCACTATTATATGCTGGGTTACCAACATAGGTGTTGATAAAACTCAGGCTTGGGCAAGGCTCAATTCTGGTAAAGTTGCTACCCTCGTGAAGAACACACTAGTCATTGATACTTTTTAATTCTAAATACAAAAACACCCTTTAATCCAACTTTTTCTTTTAAAAACCCATAGGATCCTGAATACGCATACCTGTTATAATTGAAATTCATATTGGTAATTCTTTTTATTTTTTTACGTTCGCGAGCTCTTTTGCTTTTTCTTTTAATTTGTAAATTTTTTGTCAGCTTTTTCTGCTTTAACAATGCCTTTGCTTTGCTTCATAGAATCAAAATGGTGTCCTGGAAAGTCCAACAGGCACTGGGAAAACTTTGTCTCTTTTGTGTTCATCCCTGGCGTGGCTGGAGGGACGAAAGGCTCAAGTAGAATTCAATAAGAGTGTTGGTCTGGCAGAAGCAGGAGCAAGCTCTCAAACTCCATCTCAGTCCAGTCTGCAGTCGTTAGTGGGAAGTTTGAACAACTCAGCTGGTGCTGCTTGGGGTTCTGATGAATTTTGTAAGTTGTAATTATGATAATAGAAGAATTTTTCTGCAGTTTGAAAGTTTATTTTGTGGTTCATTTTTGTTTTGTTTTTCTCCATAAAACCACTAGCTAAAAAATGAAAACATACAAATTTTGATCTGGCTATTCCCACCATATTTACTAATACATATTTTTCCTCCTCTAATATTTGTATTTGATCTAGTGGTACCAAGGATTATATATGCCTCCAGGACTCATTCTCAGCTGAGTCAAGCTGTGCAAGAATTAAAGAAAACAGCTTATAAGAGGTATGTTTGTCTTGGTTTTTTTTCTGTCTCTCCTTCACAGTTGTTGATTTTTAATTTTCATGCTAATTCAATACTAACTGAGGTTTTTAAATTTTACTATTTATTTAAAACTTGATTTATGGTTGCCTAATTCATTTTCAGCGTGAAAACCTCTGTGTTTGGCTCCAGAGAGCAATTATGTATCCATCCTCATGTTCAAAAAGCTACAAGTAATGCAGCCAAGGTGAGTTTTGTCTCCCATCATGTTTAGAGTATATTGAAACTTGTAAATTCATATGAAAGTATCTTACAAGTCAGATGCCATCTGCCATTGCCAGGAAACTATCCTGTCTAGAAGATGAGATATAATAGAATAATTTCTTCATTCCACTCTGGAAACCATTGTGTATTTCATAGTCTCTTCAACCAAGAACAAAAGCTTGTGGTACTGAACCCCCCTTCCCCCCCCCCCCCCCCAAAAAAAAAAAAAAAAAGAAAAAAGAAAAGAAACAAAAACTAAAAACAACAAACAAATTGACAAAAGAGACCACACACACACACAGAAAAAGGCATTCAACCAAAGAAGTATTCAATTTTGAAAAAAAATGGAATTTTCAGGTTCAGATGTGCAAGCAGCTTGTCAAAAACAGACGTTGCCATTATTACAATAATGTGGAGGGTGAGTTGGTTTTTGTTGTTATAGCTTAAGACAATAGGGGGGTTTAGGGCTTTGAAAACAAATAGTTAAAATTGTTGACATGATATACATTGAAGAAAACATGCGAGCAATCTCCAGCCTTCAAATCTCGTTCCACACTAGAGCTACTATTATCCTTAATTTTGTTGTTATGTTTTTGAATATGTAAAGCGCATAGCGCACTGCGGTAGATATGCACAATAAATGCAACACAGTATTGTTACCAGGTTAGTATCTACTTGTTATTAAGTTGTTACTGCTTTTATGCTGCTGAATCATTTGGAGCTTGTTTCACATGATGTTTCATATCAAAACATGTTGACTGTTAACTTTTGTGATTTGCTTTAGGTCTCCATTATGTGCCCCATCTTCTGGGCATGTCTTTGATTATTTTGAGAGGTGACTTGGTTTTTAATAATGAAGTTCTGTTTATTTTGACATTTCCCTTTCATGCGTTGCAATTACATCCACTTTTCCTTTCCAAAAGAATTTAGTCAATCTTGGGGTACTGTGATTTTCTGAAACTTAATTATAGACACTCTTCCTTGACAGATTTTAGAAACAAGTGTGAACCAAGGAAAATGGCGGGCAATGTCATAGACATTGAGGATATTGTTCAAATGGGCCAGAAAGCTAAGTATGTGTGAAACAAAGTTGACTATTCTTTTCAAACTTATTTGGTTTAGATTTTCTTTGAAAAACAATTTCTAAGTTTGAAAAGATACCCGACTTAAGCATTTACTTTTTAGGAAATCTGACAGAAATGATTGGAGAAAAGACTTTATCAATTTAGAATTTTATTTTGAGACTAAAACTTGGGGGACAAAAAGTTGTTTTTTTTCTAGTTCTTTGATAAAATAAATGTTTTGATTTTTCCTTTTTTTTTCTGTTGCAACTATTGCTTAATTTAAAATATTTGCAAAGTGAGTCTAACCATTATCTTTATTTTTGTTTGAAGAGCCTGTCCGTACTACATGGCTCGAGAGCTAAAGACAGATGCTGACATTGTATTCATGCCCTACAATTATCTCTTGGACACTGTGGTGAGTCATTCATGAGGTATTAATACATATGATTTCAGTGTTTCATTAAATGTTTCAAATTATCATGTAAAGGAACCAGCTACCTGGAGGCAGCCACAAATTTTACAATATCACTTTCTCTTGATTTTTTCATACTGACTGTTTTCAATGGATACTTTGAAATGTTTTATCCTTCTTTGTGTTCATGTCTCAAAGGTAATCCCTTTAAGTGATTAAGAATGACTGAACACATTGATGTGTAAGGTCTCAATATTACTTAGCAAAACTGATAAACTTATCTTTAGACGTCTCTAAATATATTGCATATTATTTTCTTTTATCTTCAGTCAAGAAAAGCACATGGAGTAGATCTTCAGGGTGCGGTTGTCATCTTTGATGAAGCACACAACTTGGTAAGAATTCATGTATCCTTGAACATGATTTGAGATTTTTATGAATAGAAAACAATAAAATTCCTCCATTGATTTATTTTAGGAAAAGAGATTAGATGACTATTTTATCAACATTATTGTTTTCAGGAGAAGATTTGTGAAGAATCAGCTTCCTTTGACCTCACTTCCTTGGATGTGGCAACAGCCATTGAAGAGACGACTAAGCTGGGGGAAAAATTAGCAGAAAATGCTTCAGAGATGGAAATGTCTCAGATGGAGGACAGCCAATCAGGTTTGTCCTTTGTAAACCAGTGATAACACTAAACATTATCGGGCAAAGAAATGGAGTGCTGTTCATATTTAAATAAAGAAAGAAGTCATAGAGCAGAACACTTATATAAAGAACAGCTCGGGACATTCTGAATCAGTTCTTTATATCAATAGTTCTTTATATCAGTTGGGATTTATGCATTATTTACCTATAAGGTCCTAAAAAATCTGTTCTTTATCACCCCCAGTTCTTTATAAGAGTGTTCTTTACTCCAGTAATATATCACAAATATTTTACTAAAATCATCAGCTTTTTTTTTTTGTTTTTTTTTGTTTTTTTTTAAATCAAAAGCTATAACACAATGAACTCCCAAACAAAAATTGTTTTTCTACTTGTTTTGTTCATAGTCTGATCAGTAGTTATCTTTTATAAAATAATATTGCATTTTTCCTTCAGTTTTATCCTTTTTTTTTTTCTTCAGTGCCAGAATTTGATTTGGGTGATGTAATTCGACTGAAAAGTAAGTTTTTATAAAATTGTATGGATCCATTCATGTTAATACTAAGTAAGTTAATGCAAATATGAGGCAACAAAATGTTACAGTTGTTCATATTTTGGCAAGTTGAGAATCAGTGAAAATTGAAAAGTTATTTTGTATCAGGTGAAGTCCTTATTTTAATAAAATGATGCAGTTTTAAGTCTTAAACCAATGTGTTCTGAGATGTTCATAAGAGAGAAAAGGAAAAACAATTTGAAGGTTGTTTGAACTTTGCCATAAAAGGACTGCTTTCATATTTCAGTCATTGCTGCAATATATCTCTGAGTATTTTTTTTTTAAATTTTACTTTTGTTATCAAAAAGAAACCTTGATGGAGATTGAAACCAAAATTGATGCTGTGGTTCTTCCAAGCAAACATGGGAAAACTTTGGATGGAACGTAAGTATTGAGATGCTGATTAATTCTTTGGCGTCTCTTTCAGGCTGAATTTATGTATCCTCTTCTCTCTTTATGCTACAGTACTATCAAAAGGTATCTTTGCTTATCTGTAACTGATCAATGAGAAAAAATGTTCATTATTTGGTTTGTGCCATCTGGTTAAATGGTGTAGATTGTTTGCAAAACTTTTATTCTCAATAGTCATCATTTTTCTTGAAAGTGCTTTCCACATTTCACTTTTTTCCCAACTGTTAACTTTGTTTAACATGTGAAGAAATGAAAACAGTTCACCTCCTTACAAAATCAATTCTTCATGACAATTTCAGGTTTGTTCCCTCATTACAAGTTTTTAAATTTTATTTGCAGGTTTATTTTTGAGCTTCTCAGAGATGTCAACATAAATTGGTCCAATAAAAATGCGGTATTAGAGGTCCTTGATAAGATGGTCACACATTTAGGCAATGAAGGTATGTTTTATTGTCTGTACTGAATTTTCTTTTTGTAATATTTTTCTCTTGCTAATGATGATCCCACTTTGCTTTAGTCATATTTTGCTCATAAATCTATGTTTTGCCTGCTACAAGAGGGAAAAAAAAGTGAAACCTGAAAAAAAACCCAAAAAAACCTCAATAATTTATACCCAGATACATCAGGCCTTACTATAAAAAATGTGCATCCTTGAGAAAAAATGAGAAAAGTTTTCTTGACTATCTTTCAGAGACAAATGCAGTTCTCAATACAAAAGGAGCTGGCCTCTCAAAGTTTGCCAGTGCTTTAAAGGTTAGAGTTGTGTAATTTTCTGCAATGCTTTTTCATTAGGGCTTTTGTGTTTTTTCACTTTTTAAAACAGATTTAATATATGTATATATCCTCATCAACTTTTATTTGTCTTTTGATTATGACAATTGTAGGTAATGTTTTACATTGATTACATTATCCTAATCATATAGTTCTGATTCAAGGGTGTGTGGGAATCGAGATGATGCAACAATAGTATGCTGTTGTGAATTGGATATTGAATTATTCAAATTGATCAAAATCCTGGTGTTGTGCTTGTTTTGTTAAGATAACACTCTTGCATACAAGAGAAGAATTTGTTTGTGTAGTTTGTTTTATGACTTTGTAGGCAATCAAATGACCTAGTTTTTTCAATTTGGAATTTTGTTTGAAACTTTCTTGTCAGATTATATTTTGCCAAGAGCCGAGGGAGATGATGTCTTTGTCAACCCATGAAAAGTTGCTTGCCAAGCAGTTTAAGGTAGATTCCTGAAATGACTGCCTTTTCTGAATTGCTAAATAGCTTGCTTTCTCCCTTTATTTTTTGTTTGTTTTAGATAGTTCAGCATTATATATCATTTGTTGAGACAAAATGTTATTCCTTTACAAAGCTTTGAAAGTGATTTAAAATTATTGTAAAACATTGTCTTCATAAATTTTATTTTAATTTTGACTTCGTTTTTCATTCTTCTTTTTTTCTGCTCTGAAATTCTGTATACTCTTCTTGTCATTAATGTATTTCTTATGATTTTTTTTTTTTTTGCATCTAGCTTGAATCAATGGATTTTGATAGAGAGACAAAGTTTTTCTGTAAGTTGACCTCTGCATTATTTTGTTTTTGTATCCTTCAGGTGCATATTCACATCAAAGAAAATTTCAAAAAGGGCAAAAAGGTGGATTCTTGGTCTTCCAGTGAACACAAAGATGGTGAGGAACGGTGCCAGCCTCCTTATAACGAACTTTGATTAATACTGGGGTGAAGGGTGAACATCATTTGAAAATGATCTTCGCGACACTGAGAGACCCATGCTCTCAATGCCTTAGAAAGAAGCTATTTATGATTAGTTTTCTTATTTTTTATATTGATTATTCTGATGTTGTATGGGAATATCGGCTCTTCACTTTAGAGAAATGAAGTATGCAGTCACTAAAGAAAAATTTCCAAAAAATTTATGATGGAGATCTTTTTTTTTTTTTTCTTGTTTCTGTATGCTTTTAGATCTGTACCGTTACCCAGGATTAGAATGCGTAAGTGCATGTTTGTTGATCATTCTATTAATGACTTCTTGTCTCCCTAGAGCGAGTGCTGAGTTATTGGTGCTTCAGCCCCGGCCACACGATGAGAGACCTGGTGTCACATGGGGTCAAAGTTATTATTCTCACTAGTGGAACTCTTTCTCCGTTGGACTCTTTTGCTAAAGAGATGGAAATGTAAGACTTAAACATCTGAAGTGTATTTTACAGTCTGCATATTCTGTTATTATTCTCACTAAGGTTCTCTATATGCCTCTGTCATTTCTGTATGTTTTCATCATGGTTTCTTCCTTTGTCTTTGTGTATGCATGTATATAGATCTTGATGGTATAGTGATAGTTTTTTGCTCTTCATTTAGTCAGAGTATGTATCCGAGAGGTGATTACTTTCCCTCTCAGTTTCAGAAAAGCAGATGAAAAACTGAAATATCTTTATTTTTTATCTTGCTCTTTGTTAATCTGTGGACTTACCCTCCTCTTTTGTTCTAGTTGTGTTCGATGTTTGCTTTATTTTCTTTTTTTTAATTAATTTCTCAGATTGATTTGTCCATATTTATTTTTTTTAATTTCATTTTCATTTGGATGAAGCCATGAAATTATTTTTATTGTTATCATCATCATCATCATCATCATCATCATCATCATCATCATCATCATCATCATCATCATCATCATCATCACCACCACCACCATGATCAACATCAGCATCACCATCACCATCAGCATCAGCATCAGCATCATCATCATCACTTTCATCAGCATCATCATCACCTTCATCATCATCGTCGTCATCAGCATCAGCATCATCATCATCATCACCATCATCATCATCATCATCATCATCATCACCTTCATCACCATCATCATCATCACCATCATCACCTTCATCACCATCATCCATAGTAGCACCATGATGATTACCCATTGCATTGTCTATATCATTGTTACATTTCCTTGACCAGTCCGTTTCCAGTCCAGTTGGAGAATCCCCACGTCATAGAGAAGAGCCAGGTGTGGCTGGGCACTGTGTGCAAGGGCCCTGATGCCATCACTTTGAATTCTGACTTCAAAAACAGGTGGGTCATAATAAATTATGTCATTGGTAATTGGTGATGACGCCATTGTAAGTGCTGTAGAGCACTCTCTGTGGATTTGGCGCTATAGAAATGGATTATTACATTACTTCACATGCTCAAACCCTGCAAAGCAAGCTCTAGGCACAGTACAATACAAGAAAATATTTAGAAAAGTAGGGCCACATTATAGTAAATGTGACATGAATGGACAAATTCAGTCAGCTTTAAACAGAAGTAATTTGAGATCTGTCTTGAATGAGGTGAATGACGTGAATGCCCTCAAGCTTTGGGGCAAAGAATTCTATAACTTGGGATTTGAATACACATGTGCCTTGGGGTTGTTGTTTCTTTTTTCAATTGTTTAATTTTTTTAAATTTCTCTATTAGTAATTAATCAACTCAAATCAAATATAATATATAGCATTTATGTAGCCTTATACACGGCCATCACCATGGTCTAAGTGCTGTACAGTACCATATACCTGGTAGACAATGAACACATTATGACACGTATTATGACAATACAAACTGCCTGTTAGGTGTGTTACAATGTTATCACATGTCAGTCTGTATGTTCCTTTGAGTAAAAAGTTTTTGTTTTTGACTATGTGGAGAGACAAAATTTTAAAGAAAAAATAGAAGTAGTTTCAGTGTGTTGTTTGCTCAAATTTTCAAATATTTTATAACAGGCTTTTTAACAATTTAAAGTGGGTATAATGTCTTAGTGATTTTGAAAGTCACAGAAAAATTCAAGAAATAAGATTTAAAAATAAAAAAACAAAAGTAATTGGGTCAGTCATGCATTCATGTAGGCACACAATCAATCTCATAATATATATAACAGCAACAACAAAATCAACTTCATATCGAGTAGAGATATGATAGAGATATATTAATGGACAAGGCACTTCATTGTAGAAGGGATGAGAGGTTGAAAAGAGACAGATAGCTACATTTGTTATGAACACGAGAACACACTCATACATACACTCGTATGCATACATGCACATTTTAATATTAATTTCAGGTCAGTAAGAAAAATTACAAAACAGATATGTATATTATTCAAATAAAATTAAATAAGATGTGTTAATTAGAATGCATGCTTAATCAAATAGAGTTGACAGAGTTGGCATCTATTTTAACTACCTTCTCTCTATTCTCTACAGTCGTAACCAGCTGGCTGGGTCCCCTCTTTAGAGAAGAAAAGCACAATGACATTTACTTTGATAAGATACCACATTCTTGTTTCAAAGGATCATGAAGTTCGTTGGAGGTATAAATGCATTTCTTTTGTATCCCCAGAATGAATAAAGATTACCAGGCCTCTCTTGGAAACACGATTAGTAAGTCTCTTCTGTAAAATTTAAAAAAAAAAAAAATGTTCACACTTATGATGTTGCTGAAATGTTACCCTATGAGCTGATTTTTTTTATTGTCTGTGTCTGTGTAGATTTGAAGGTTTTGTGGTTATTATTGATTACTCACATCATTTCTTGTAATTTTGCTTATTTTTCTGTTTCCTTTTATTTTATCCAGTCAACTTTGCCCGTATAGTGCCGAATGGCCTGCTGATCTTCTTCCCCTCATATCCCCTGATGGAGAAGTGTGTGGAGTCCTGGCAGGTCAGTCTCCTTCTCGCTGCTGTTTTGGGCTGGATGTGTGTGCCATGGATACAGTTCATATTAATTAATGTGCCTATCCTTTGTCTTTTCTTGTTCATTTGTTTTTTTCTTTTAGAATTTTTACCACCACAAAAAGAAAAAAAATTGTTTAAAATTAATTTAGATTGATTATGTGACCTTGGTCAACAAAGTGAATTGTATTAACCCCTGAACTATCCCACCACTCAATTGTGTGTGTGTGTGTGTGTGTATGTGTGTGTGTGTGTGATAGTAATGCTTTGTGAACACAGTCAGAAAGATACAACACCTGTGCCTTTAGCTTTTCTTGCACTTCCAAGATTTGTGTCACAAGTTTCTTTTGTTTGATTTTTAAACGACCTCTTTGTTGTGTTAGCTGTTGGAAACAATGTAATGGCTAAGACAGATTAAGATATTTTCAATACACTTTTTTAAATTGGTTGGCAAAGGGCAGCAGGGGTCATTGTGGATATGATATTTTTTTTGTTCTGTATGTGCCTGATACACCAAGCACTGCCAGTGGTCTTTAATGTGGGACACGCAGCGACTTGACTTCCTTAAAGCTCCAACTAGGGTGTAATATTTCTTACCCTTAATGTACTGATATTTTTTTTAGAGTTTCTCCAGGTACGTTATCTTCTTGCTAGTCTTGGGTTTTTGTTGTTTTTTGGGGGTTTTTTGTTGTTGTTTTTTTCAAGGAGTGGTGGAGGTTCAGGTTCAGTTGTTATTGTATCAACCCTTTTTATTCATCATAGTTTAGGAGTAAAGACTGATTGCTCAGGCAGAAAAAAAAAAGAACTTTATACTCAGAAATAGATCTTTAGTATGGAAGTTTAAAAAGTTAACCTTGAATGAATGAATTTGAATGCTTTTACCCTTTGTAGGAAGGAAACCATTGGACAAGAATCAACCAATACAAATCTGTTGTTGTGGAGCCAAAAGGAAAAGATGCCTTTACAGATGTATGTACTTCCTGTAATTAGTTCAGGCACCTTTTTATCGTGGTCAGAAAAATGATTATAGAGTTTAGACTGAGACAACTAAGTTCAATTTGTGACAGACTAAATTAACAGTCAAAGTGTTGTCTTGACTGATTTTATTTGAAAATAAATTGGAAAGTTTTTTTATTCTCATTTGACAAGCAAAACAGATTTTAATAATTATAATATTATTTTTGCATTAGCCTTTTTCTCACTTCCAGAAATGAGATTCTTCTATGACTACTAAAGCACTGTATCATTGTGTAAGATTTTGGCCTGTAAATTTGTCTTTTGGCCTGAATTCTGCATATATTCTGGTGTAACCATTTTCACATTTTGCTTCTCACACAATCCAGGCTATGACAGAGTTTTACAACAAGATCAATGATCCTACTTTGAGTGGGGCGATATTCATGGCTGTATGTCGTGGGAAAGTAAGTTGTCTCTGGCTTCTGTATAGTTTTGTTTGTAAAATTTTCAGACTTGTTTCTTTTATAGCTATACGTGGCTTCTTTTATATGGTTTTAGGGTACCACGACACACAGGTGTGTCATAGAGGAGGTTTCTCTCCCTATCTTTAGTTTTCATCTGAGAGAAGGGGGAATGTGGTCAGTTGGTGAGTGTCCCTGGACTGCTCTTCGATTTAATTTTTTTTATTTTTTGTGCTGCTATTATTTCAATTTATCCCCTTTTATTTTGTATCCTCTTTTATGTTGTCTCGTGAAGGTTTCAGTGGACATCCCTTATTTCATGCCTTTTCTGTACATACCTTCAAGGTGGCAAGTTAGACACCTGAGTGCTTTTGTACACAGTTCAAAGACCCTGGGCCTTCCTTGACTATTATGCTATTATGGGTGCTGGCAATTTTCTATTTTTGTGAGGAGAAATGGTATAACACTGTTTAATATCTCTTTGCTATTGTTGGTTTGACCTGTGGCTCTTTTAAATATTTCTCTCATATTAGCTTTGCTCCTCTATGACCCTTGTGCATCTTAGGGCCCTAGAACCACCAATCACCAAACATTGAATCAGAGAGAGAGATGACGGGGGGATGTACAAGATTGTCTTGTAGATTTTAGACATTGTTTGTCATGTGCTGCCTCACATAACCTGTTCATATTTTACACTTACAACCTGTAAATTGAATGTTTTTCTATTTCTGTCTCATCGTGTGGCAATGTACTTGGAGCTAATAACGAATATAAAGTTCCCCCCAAAACAAACAAAACAAATCCCAAAAAACTAAACAAAACAAAATAAACAAGACAAACAAGCAAAACAATACAAAATAAACAACAAAACAAACAAGCAATACATAACAAAGTAGACAATGAAACAAACAAGCAAAATTAACAAAACAACAAACAATATTATTTAAAAAACCCCAAAAAATAAAAACAACAAACAAAATAAAAATAAATCACCCCCCCCCCAAAAAAAAAGAAAAGCAACAAACAATATAAAACCAACAAATATAAAAAAACAAAACAAATAAAAACAACAAACAATACAAACAAACAATATAACAACAAACGATACAAACAAACAATACAAGCAAACAATATAACAACAAACAATACAAACAAACAAAAAAAACAATAAACAATACAAGCAAATAAAATAAAAACAACAAACAATACAAGCAAATAAAATAAAAACAACAAACAATACAGACAAAAAATAAAAACAACAAACAAAATGAAAACAACAAACAATAAAAACAAACAAAATAAAAAAAATAAAATGAAAACAAGCAAAATAAAAAAACCCACAAAAAATAAAACAATTAACAAAATAAAAAAAACAAAAAACAATAACAAAACAAACAAACCAATAACCTCCCCCCCCCCCTTTCTCTCTCTCTCTTTCTCTCACACTCTCTCTCTCTCTCTCTCTCTCTCTCTCTCTCTCTCTCTCTCTCTCTCTCTCTCTCTCTCTCTCTCT
>JBCIKM010076281.1:0-10950 GCA_039654465.1 Melibe viridis | reverse complement strand
CCCCCCCCCCCCCCCTCTCCCTTTTTTGGTTTTGGTTTTTGGTTTTAATTTTGATGTGCAAGTTTTTTTTGTGTAAAACAGATTGTTATTTCCCTGCACAGTGAAATTTGGGTTGGTTTTTTTTGTTTTATTTTTGTTTGTTTTAACAAGGGGGTGAACCCTATGACTAAACCAGTGCAGCACAATGAGGAAAGGCATGCGTATCGTCTCATGGGAGAGGGTGTGAGCATTCACCATGGTACATAGACACCTACTTCAAGGCTAATTTTAGGCTAATATTATAGTTGTAATAGTACATGTGTGGTGCCGAGGTAGACACAGGGTTGTTGGGTTGGGTAGGCACTTCATGTGGACGAGACTTGAGAGGCAATATCTGGTGCATTGTTTTATTTGGAGAAGCAGAATGTGCATGCGTCACGCACCTGTTCCACCCCCTCCCTCTCTCCCACTCACATCGTTGTATCATGTGTCAAGTGACCAAGGGGTATTTGAATAGCCTAGCCGTAGTTGTGCGTTTCGTCATGTGGTTTAAAATGAAGAGAGGCGATTGAAACATTCTCTTACCTTTTATTTTATTTTATTATCCTTTTGCAAGGGTTTTACCACCCCATTCTGTCCTTGAGTGTCGACTTCAAGCAAGTTTTTTTTGCCCAGGTCACTGACTTTATCAGAAACTAAAATACAAAGATAAAGAAGAGAGAAAACAGGATTCATGCCATGGATTGACTTCAAGCAAGAGTTGACTTGAAGCGACATGACTTTATCCGGATTCCACTGTATCAAGTTTTAAATGAAATCTAAGCTGTTGAATGATGTTATCTTAGGCTCAATATGTTTGCTTGCTTTTCTTTTTTATTTCTCCATTTATTAACAACGTTGTACTCAGAATATGACTGATTGCTTTTCATCCAGCTTTGTTACTGTCCTCTGTCAATGTTAAGAAGGGCCTTTATATTCATGCGTTTGATTTGCTCAAATTATGACTCTTCATCATTCTTTCTCAGCTTATTTCAAAAGCTTAAGTACCATTACACCTTCTAATATGTCTGGATTTTTAATCATCAATCTTTTACAGATCTGAGGTTCAAATCTCAAATCAAGAGTGGAAAAGATTCCTACCCAGCAAATCCTGCACAATTTTACAGACTATTTACATTTAGCAAAGTTCCTGTGGAAGCACAAGCAGATGAAAACAAGGCAACATTACAGAGGGTAAGCATTTGTTTTTTTATTCTTTTCCTGATAATTATTTTCCACTCTGCAATCCTTAATTCCTATGAAGTTTAATAAAACAACTCAGGACAAGTTTTCATCCCTCAGGAACATGTCTTTAGGTTATGCAAATGAATTTGTAAAAAAAAAAAAGGATATGTTCCTGGGCCCCAGAGTACAAGCAGTCTTTCAAAAATAAGGAGAATAAAGACGAATATAAGGTGCATAGTTAAAAGTAGATAACAGATTAACTCCTTTCTTACCTTTTTAAATTGCAGTATGACAAATTTTTTATTGCTCCAGTTGCCTGATAAAGCTACACAATGTATTAAAGATGGGTGCTATCCTGTTGGTATGAAATGTATTGAATTGATCTAAAAATCATTACATAAGAGCTATCTGGTTTGAATGCTCACAGATCAAAAAGAAACTGATGGCCGTAGATGAAATTGACTTTGACAAATTGAAATCAACGGCAGCAAAAGCAGTTCAATTGGTAAAAGAAAAAAAAGAAAAAGAATCTACAACCAGTGGAGAGATAAAAAGTAGTGAAGCATCAGACCAGGATAAAAACAAACCAGAAGAGGATCAGTTTGACTATTCTGCACTTTTTAGACAAGGTAATGTCCTGACATTTTTTTTGTTTAAAAGCAGTATATATTAAAGACTTTAACTGAAACATATTTTCAAAGGTTAAATCTGAATTCCATGACACCGTTTTTCTCATTAAATATATGGTTTTTAATACAGTATAATTGTCTATATCAAATGATATGAATATATGGGCAAGCGGTATTATTTTTTTTTCATTTTGATCAGGGGTCTGCAAACTTGTATTTAAAAACTTTTAGAGGGCTAAATTTGCAGTCAACAGTATTATAAAGGATTGTAGGCAATGTTCAGTAGTATCATAATAAACATAATCAAAATAATTCGGTCAAGTTGTGATATTAACAGGCTTTTACAACACATCCCCTGTGTCTATTGAAAACAATGTTTAGTGCCTTATAACTCAAAATTATAATTACTTTAAAAAATCTAATTGGGAGTGATGCCATTACTGTTATTATCCTAAAAGAACACCAAAATCAGCTGCCAGCTTTGAGCTTCCCAACATCAGTAAAACAAGTTAGTGTCCATTTGATGATCCTGCCATATGCTATGACTTCACAAACTTTATCTCTGACAACCAACCCCTCCTCTCCCCCCCCCCACCCCCAACCACCAAAAAAACCCAACATCAACAACAACAACAAAAACAACAACAACAAAACAAGCAAACAAACAAAGAAAAAAACATAAATAAAAATAAATAAATAATATGTGTTGCTGTTGTTAGCCAGATTTAGCCTTGAACCATATATTTTAGACCCCTGGTTTAGACTATGATTGATATCCATCAAAATTGATACCATTCCTTTTAATAAACCATTTTGTTTTGTTACTCGGTATTGAGAAAAGAGTATTTAATAGGCTTTATAGCAGCTTATCGTGCTGAATTCTTCAAAATCATATATGTTATGATATGATGTGATATGAGAATATTGAAACCAATTTGTTCTGAATATTTCCTTCTTTGCAGGTGAAAACATTCAGTCAAACAAAGAGGATATGCAATACATACAGTTATTAGCTGTGAATTCATACAGCAAATCTTGTAGTAAGATGAACAAGATTCATACCAACATGTCAACATTAATGCAAAAGGTGGAAAAAGCTAAAACAATGTTGAATTCTTTGCGAGTAAGTGCAGAGTCTTTATTTTCAGACTACAAGATTTAGGTTGATTTTTTTATTTTTTTATTTTTTTTTTTTTACTGCAACAACCATCATAATAATGTCTTTGTTTATCATGGTCTTTGATATTCTCATTAAAACACTAATAACAATTTCTGATTATTTTGTTATAGATAGATTCAATCTTTTGATTGGAGAGATAGAACCAGAAAAGTCCAACCTATACCTAACGTGACCTGTTGGTGTCTGCAATGTAACATATATATATAAAAGTAAAAGTAATAAAAAGATATGAGTCCCGTTTTCAAACCAAATGCAGACTCCATACAAGAATAATGACTCTACTTTATTAGTACCATTATCATAGATTGTCATATTGTCTGTGTCACAAGTAATCCACTCAAGTTTTTGTTGTTTGAACAAGAGAGGCAAAAACTGATTTAAACAAATCGAATGAATCCAAGAAATATGCAAAGTGCTTGCATGTTGTAGTTCAATAATTAATAGTCAATTTTAAAATCTACGCCCTGCGGTAAATCAGCTTATTGGTCTCCCTCAATGAGTAGATACCGCCAAAGCAACAGCAACTATTGTTTGGCTTTAGATTGAGTAATACCCCTTATGTATTGATCATTATGCCATGCAAGATAAGGCACGGTGGACTAATCATCTGCCTGTCATCATTTTTTATGATCCAGAGTTTTTCCAAGCTCCTTGGAGCTGAGTCTTGACACTGATGGCTAAGGTGGTATGAAGGGATAAAGATAACAAAACAAAACAAAACAAATTTTAAAATCTGATGGCATTGAAATACGTGAATTTAGTCAAGATACATTCCATTTCTATATCTCCATTTCTAGATAATCTGGAGTTAAGTGGTCTGCTTGCAACACCGACAATATGTATATTATTACACTGACAGTTCATTCTATTTATTCATGTTTTTCACTTCCTGTTTGCTCTTATCAGCTTTCCATTTCAAAGAGCAATGATAGTGCAATTCCTCTGAAGGTCCCATCAGGAAAAGTTGACCAATCTAAGAGCTCCACAACAACCATGAGTATTTGCATAAAACCAGAAACTTTAGATGGCACAGTACTGTATGTTCAAGGAAGTCAATCAGTAAGTGAACATCAAAATTTGTTTGTTACCTGTATAAGTAAAAAGCTTCGAAAGTTTTCATTATCGTTGACACTAACATTTAGTATTTAAATTTATCTATTCTATTTTCTGTTCTCAGGCATCCTACACACTTGCATTGAATGGAGGAGAGTTGTCTGCCATAGCATATGATGCAGCCAATTATGATTTGAAATCCCTCACCTTGGATGAGGAATTAGAGAAGAACAAATGGTATAACATCAAAGTTACAAGGTAATTCTTTTATTGATTTATCAGATCAAGGTTTTGCAGGTTATTTTGTTTTTGTTTTATTTTTCCATTATTTTTTCTTTTTATTTAATTGATTTTCTTACAATATGGTAACTGTTTGAAGATTCTGTCTGTCAATTATTGATTTGTCCAAAATTTGTAGGTTTCTTTGATGGTTTAATATCAAAGGTACAAAGTAATTCTTTTATTGATTGATCAGATCAGGGTTTTGTGGGATTTTGTTGTTGTTGTTGTTGTTTATATTGTTTTTTGTTTTTCTTTTTTTATTATTTATTTTATCAAAATATCACAACTGTTCGAAGATTCTCTTTTTCAGTTATTGATTTGTCGGTTTCTTTGATTTGTTTTGTTTTTCTTTTAGTGCTACTCTTTATTCATTGATGAAATCAATTTAATAAGGTGACCACAAACACTTTCTTGTTTTCTTTGAAAATGGCTTCAAGAAAAATTGAATTTACTAAGATTAAGTAAATATCAATTTTCAACAAAATCATTTTCTGAAACAGGACAGGACAGTTGCTAAACATGACTGTAAAAAGCCAAGATGAAGAAACTTTTCAAAGTAGCACAACTGTAGATGAACTGCCATTGCTACAACCTCAATTTAAAACATCTTATATTGGTGGATTGCCAGAGAATTCTCAGGTATACTAAAATATGCTTCACTTTCAATAAAATCTTTTTTTATTTTTATTTTATTGGAAAAGAAAATTTCTTCCAATTTTCTGCAACATGGAACAATTTACTTGTTAAATCTCATTTGAAACTCATTTCCTTGACACAGCAAAGCTGCAAGTGAAATGTGATGCTTTTATTAGATCTACCTTTTTTTTCCTTCTCTTAGAGTATAAATGGTTTATTTTGTCTTAATGTAGTAATATAGTATGTAGCATCTTATCCCATGAACAATGTTTCATTTCCATTCAGATAGATGGAGGCCCCTGGAAAGGCTGTGTTGGAGACTTTGTTCTAAATGGTCAGTCTTTATCTGTGTTTGGAACAGCACTGGATGGTAGCCAGCCCACTCTGTGCTCAGACCACTGGTGAGTATTTTGTTTTTTAATTTTCATATTTCCCTTGTGTGTTGCTACAGTTTTTCTTGAATCATATCATTTGTTCATAGTCACAGTAGGTGGGTTGTTTCTCATTCTCGAACAGCCAGCTGTGAACATAAGTTTATCCAATTAAGCTTCCCAAGCTTTGCATAGATTTTTCTTCTTAAGCATAAGCATAGCACAAGAAGTTAAGGGTGTGGCAGACCTTAGTCTTTAAATTTCCTGTGGTAAGATCTAAATGAGAACAAAAATACATAATTGCCACAAGAGATAAAACCAAACTTATTCACGCTCAATACAGTTATTCCCACACACATATTATTGGGAATATTTGGAAAAAATACCATAAAGACCCAATGAAAAACAACAACCCATATCTATAAATTACATACAAATTACATACAATAAGAATCATGGATTCCTACAAAGTAACATAAGTGCTTTGTTTGTTTGTTTTTTTATTGGAGGTTTTAGGGCCCCACAACACAACAAAAGTGCAACTATGTAAATTTGAAAAGCTTCTATAATTGATACTAAAAAGTTTAGTTGCTTCCTTAATGCATGTCTTTATGTTGATAAAAAATACAAGCTTTGACCAAACCACAATCCCTCTCACAATAAGTTACATACAACCTTTGATCCTTTTGTCTTCTCAAATGGAAAAGGTATTAATCATATTTCACAAGTATGTGTCTCAGAGTCTTCTTTCCATTAATGTGCCTTTGTGAGAGCTCATAAATTTTTTTTTCAATGAGATGAATAGGCTTTTAAAAGTTGAATTTAATTTATTCTCTTTTTTTATTGCAGTCTTTCCTTTCAAAAGAGTCATTTATGGAGTTTCAATGGTGATGGTTTTGTGCAATACAACTGGCCATATTTTGAAAAGTTAGAGACCTTATCTTTAAGCTTTAAAACATTGCAGTCAACAGCAGCCATCTTGTCAGTTTTCAGTAGGGAGAAGGTATGGTTAAGAAGGTTTTTAAAACTATTTGATTTTACCTTATTGTAAGAAATGTCTTTCATTTTGGTTATTTTATTCAAATAGGACAAAACAATTTGATTTTGATTTTTTTAAAAAAAAGAGGAATTTATAAATGTAAGATTGGCATTTTTACTTGTCTTAAAATATTAAACTTCTATGAAAATATTTCATTTCTTGAGTAAAATATTTCTGTTACCTTTTAATTCTTTAAATTCTTTCTTTAAATAATAGGCTATTTTATAACTCAGCAGTTCTGAAAGATTTGGAAAGGAAAACAAATTTTTTTTGACTTTCTTTGAAAAGTTTTTTTTTTTTTATGCACCAGTTTTGTTTTCATTTTTCATTTAGCAAAAAAATTCTTGCAATTGTCATCAACTTGAAGACAAGATTAATGTTTTTTGCCTTTATGTCTACAGCGCCTTCGTCTGCTTGTTACCTTAGACAAGGGATCTTTAAGAGTTGAATACTCCAACCAAGTTTGGCTCAGCTCCAATGGTGCACTCAACAATGGATTAATACATACTCTAAAAGTATGAACACTTTTACCATAACATAACATAACATAACATAACATGACATACAAACAGGTTTTTAACTTGTAGTAGGCAATTAATGCCTTTAAATATTTCATTCATCATGTCATTTCTTAACCCTCTCAAACCAAACAACAGTCTGTTCAGTGAAATTAAATGAATTGGGTAAGGGAAATTTGGTTGCATTTAGTTAAATCTTTTTCCCTGTCATAACTTGGAATCTATCACCAGATGATAAAATCAAAGCTAGGAATACTGCATACTTCTTATCATCCATTGTGTGGTTGTGTAGTTTACATCACATTTCTCTCTTTCCTTTTTTTTTTTTTTTTGTCAGGGAACCAAAGATTCTATGACATTTGTGCTCATCACATCTTGATCAAATGTTTGTTTCACACTTTATCCCTTTTTAGTTCAAGAATGTGAGAGGAAGAGCAAGCTTAGAATTGAATGGAAAGAATGATGCTTTTTCTGCTATACGCAGCCAACCAGAGCTGTACAAAAATCTCAAAGAAGGCATTGTCCTGGCAAACATTATTTCTGAAAGCAACGAGATTTTACATCAAAGGTATTTATAACACATAGTTAATATATTCATGAAGAATTTTGTTACCTTTGAAAGAAACGTGAAATGATATGCAAATCCTTTGCAACATTGACATGTTCTGTATCATTTATGATGCCAGCACAGAGGTTTTTTGGGGGTTTTTTTCAACATCACCAAAGACAACGCCTTGAGATTAATTGGCCCATTGGTCTTTATCAGTTGGCAGATACCACCTAGGCAACAGCAAATTTTGTTTGACTTAAGATTGAGTAATACTCCATTGATGTATTGCTCATTATACCACACAAGATTAGGAAGGGTGGACTGATCCTCTGCCTGCCTTCATTTCTTGTGATTCAGAGTTTATCCTTGAAGCTGGGTCTTGACACTGCTTAGGTAGTATGAAGGGATATGGATAACAAAACAAAACCAAAGACAAAATGTATTTCAAGTGAAAGAACAATAACATTATCTTACCTACATATATAGAGATTGTATTCGAACTATAAATGACAGTTTCTTTTATAATTTATATTACTATTACTGTCATTTTTTCAATTTTCTTTTTCACTTTTATTTCAGACCCTTCATTGGTTGCCTAGGTCATCTTTCAATGAATGATAATTCAATTTTGTATGCTGATGCATCTATTGTTCATGAAGCTTACTTTGGGCAGTGTGATATGAGAACAGTAAGCATTTGGCAAATATTATTCTTTCTTTACCTTTGTTCATGCCAAGTAAGGTTTTTGCAATCTTTTAAAATCATCTCATTGAAATTTGATCATCAGATTACTTCTGCAATGTAACTATCATTTGTTCTGGTGTTTTGAATGTACAGGAATAGCCTTTTATTTAGAATAACTTTTTGAAATGATAGATAATAAATATGAAAATTAGAGAAAATGTTGTTCATTTAAAACCAGTTTTCTCCTTATGAAGCTTAGAAAAAAAATTTAGAGATAACTAGTTCAGGAAGACATTTTGAAAATGTAGTTAAATTTTGAAACGACCAAGTACCAAGACGTGACAAACTTTATAGAGATTGGCAGAGAATAATGTCCTTTAAAGGAAGCTCCATTACATTATATTCAACTCATTGATAAAAATGATATTGTTTTGGATGTCTCTCCCCTTTAGGCAGACCCGCAAGAAAAAGATCTTTTGGTTTAAAGTAAAATGAAAAGCTTATTTTTCATATATGGATTTATGGCCTTAATTACTTTTCCCTCTTTAAATTGTTTCGTTTGTTTTCTTATTTAGATATGGCAGTCGTGTGCTCAATTCTCAGCAAAAAGTACTCCTGTCTCTTTTGGATCTGTGGAAAATTCAAATACAATATCAGTCCTCATTGGCATGAATTCAACTGGACCTTTACTGTATTATGGGAAAGAAGTTAGTAATATCCACTGAAATTCCATAGCTATTGAATGTTTTAAATTTGTATTATTTAAAATTTATAAATTTGTTTTTATTGTCATGATTATTTGATCACTATTAATAAACATCATCTCCATTCATTGATCCTCTCCTTCTTTAGCAAGCTCAATGTTGTTGTTTGCACAGTTGTAGTCCAACCACCGGTAAACATTTTGTCTTCAACAATAATGTCCCTTCAAAAATAAAAGAAAAGCTTTTAACGTGATACAAGGAAGAGAAAATGTTTTGAAACTAGATCAATTACCTACTCCTATTTTCTCATTCTTAATGCACTTTATGTTTTGAGGAGTTGTATTATTTTTTCCTTCTCCTTAACTTATAGTTCTATCACAGTGTCTCTCCCTGTTATTTTTTTTTTCTCAGGACAAATTTGAAGTCTATCTTAAGATGTCAGATTCTAGTCTGCTCATTGTCAACAAAGATGCAGAGACTATTTTGTTAAAAACAGAAGAGGAATCAATTGGTGGATACTTCACTCATCTCACTGTGAGAGATGATGGGAAAAAGTAGGTTTTATTAATGCGACGTCTCCTTTGAAGAGCAAATGTCTTATTTCAGCCATTTCTATTTTTAGCATTAATAACTTCATAACTATCTACGAGAGTCATAGAAGAGCTCAGCAGAAAGTATTTTGTTTGTTTATTGGAGGTTTTTGGGCCCCACGACGCACGAGGGTCATAGAGAAGCCCAGAGGAAAGTAAGATGAAAGAATTAGTTATTCATATTGACACCACAGAGAGATGATTTACACAATGACAAAACATATCATCTCTCCTTACAAAAATTAGCAATGGCCATCACACATACCAGCATTATGCTCCAGGAAGACTCCAAATCTTAAAACCCCCTTGCTTTGTGCACAAAAGTACTCAGAGTATGTTTAACTTGTGGGCTCTGGGGTCCTTATAACTTGTCAACAAACACATCCTTTTTGGATCAGTAGATCTTTGGCCAATCAAAAACCACCTGACCACACCATCATGTCAGGTAAAGCTAAAACTAAAACCCCCAATAAACATGGTGGAAAAAGTCATCTCGTTGCTTCCCACTGGATATCTTAATAAAACGACCTTTTTTGTTGCTGTTTTTTACAGTATGGTTTCTTTTAATAAGTTAATCTGGATTCATCTTGTTTTGTATCTGTATGTCTTATTTGTCTGTGAAATTCCCGAATATTTTTGTATCAAATACAGACAGACACTACCATTTTTATATGATCTCATGATACTGATTCTCTAATTGATCTGAGGGAACACCTGTATTATTGGCAACCATTTGTCTGTATCAAAAGCATTAGTAACAGCCTCAGTCTCTTCGTGCTTGATCCTTTTTTTCCCTCATTTCTTCTTTTCCACTTTTTCTCTTATCCCCATTTCAATTTGAATTTCTTTATTAAGTGTTTACAATTTACATGAATTTGCACTGAAGATTTTGTTTTTGCATCTTACAACAGTGTTGATTTCAGTGCCTTTGGTCAGAGCACGTCCATTTCATATCGAAGTTGGTGGCAAGGAAGTGATACTTCTTCACCTCACACTATTACCATTGGAAAACCCAAAGATGGCACTGAAGATTTGTTCATTGGATCATTGTCACAACTGTTAATTGGAGAGCAGTAAGTATGAAAAAGCTTTTTGTACCATTTTTGTTTGGTAGAGAAAGAGCTCTGATTTGTTTGTTTATTGGTTATTTTAGGGCCCCACAACATACAAGGGTCATAGAGGAGCCCTGGGGAAAGCAAGATGATAGAAGAATTTGTTCAAAGAGGGAACAGATCAAACCACAAACATTAGCGAGATGATATACACTAAAAAAAAAAAAGAAAAAAAAAAAAAGCAATGGCCATCACATATGTATAACAGCACTATGGTACAGGAAGACCCAGGATTTTTAAACCCCCTTTGTGTACAAAAGTACTCAGTACATTTAACTTGTGACCCTGCAATCATGTACCAAAAGGCATGAAATAAGGGATGATTTGTTTGTTTGTTGGTGGTTTTAGGGCACCACGACACACTAGGGTCATAGAGGCGCCCAAGAGGAAAGTAAGATG
>JBCIKM010076170.1:0-11902 GCA_039654465.1 Melibe viridis | reverse complement strand
TATAGACACATGCTAAAACAGACATAATATTATAGACCATGATGACGCTATCAACGATACAAAAAATATAGACACATGCTAAAACAGACATAATATTATAGACCATGATGACGCTATCAACGATACAAAAAATATAGACACATACTAAAAGAGACATAACAATATTACAATCTGTTACAAACCTTCAACAAGACATCTATAAACTGCTGCAGGGCCTTAAACTTCTCCCCACCGATGAGTTTGCAGATGGCAATTTCCTGGCGGAAGATGTAATGGAGGGCCGACTCCAAATCCTGCATGGTCACTCGAAAACTGAATATGTAAAACACAAAAATTAACAAAAATTAAAATATTCAAAAGGTGAATGAAAAAAAAAAAAAAAAGAATGTCACAAAACTTAATTCTTATAAAAATAAAAGCAAATGATAATGTAAAATAAAAATAACGATGCCCCATTTTTAGGGATAGCATTCATTATAATTATAATCACAGGCAGAGATATGGTAATATAAAAGCTAGTTCTTATACTAAGAGATGGCTCAGTAGTCAAGCTCGCTGTTCTGTCTGTGGCCAGGTGAGAGAAACTGTGGACAACTTCAAACCTTTCTGTTCTTCCATTTTTATTTTTAAGGCTTTGTCAGTCAATCTACTCACATAATATATTTCATGGATGATCACAATCATGATTTTGAATAAGCCCTAACAATACAATATTTATTAATGACTAACATAACACACAATTTTAAGCTCATTGGTCCTTCTCAATGAGCAGATACCACCAAAGGCAACAGCAATTATTGTTTGGCTTAAGATCGAGTAATACCCTATATGTATTACTCATTATGCAACGCAAGATTAGGTACAGTGGACTGATCATCTGCCTGTCTTCATTTCTTGTGATCCAGAGTTTTTCCCAGCTCCTTGGTGCTGGGTCCTGACACTACTTAAGTGGTATGAAGAGATAAGGATAACAACATAAAATATAACACCCAATTTACTCTAATTAAGTGCTAAACTATGCCCAACAAGCCTGAATAAGACCACAGTCACACAGACAAAGCAAATGATAAAGATAGCGCAAAGAGAAAATCAACAGTGTGCTGATAATTATTAATCACAACCTCTTACACAGTTCAGCTTTTAATTTTATTTTTGAAGAGGAAAGCATCCTTCTTTATAGGCTCAACTCTCTGACAGACTGAGCCCCTTTCTACGGAAGAATCACCTGTTATTGGTGTGCGATGCAATGCTCATCATCTCTATGCCAGTGTCCTTGACCTCTGTGTCTCCCCTCTCCACCTTTTGCAGCTGAATCTTGATGGCTCCGCCCTCCTTACCCATGTCCACGCCCACCTGAGGCTTGTGGCCTTCACCTTGGGACACAGCCTGCATTGTTTTTACAAATAACTGGTGGTCCTCCTTTTTCATTTTCTGTCCTCTGAGCAAAATAACAAAAACCAAACCCCAACAAAACATTAAAAAATAAGAAAAATAAGGACTCATTGAACAAATCAAATCAGTAGGAAAAAAAAAGAAAAGAAAGAAAAACATATCAAAGAAGTAGTTTACCACAGATTCTTCATCCATTTTCAACCTTCAGGCTATAACATAACGTTTACAGTAGCGACAGCCTAGTATTGCCTCTAAACAAACAAAACAAAAAAAGTGAACAACATAACTTGCATATCATTAAAATAACAATTCCTGTTTCGTTTCTATCATCATCTTATATTAGAGCAAAAATTTGCAGGGAACTCATTCTTCTCAAGACTTAGCATTTCATCACTAGCGTTGGTAATAAATGAACAACTCACTCTACTAGCAAAGACAAGTGGAGAGAAGAGTCGACCATGTACAGGCTTGGGAACTTCTTCACATCATATTTCAGCACGCTCTCCTTTAGCATTGAGCGGATCAACACATTGGGCGCATGCCGCATGTCCAAGACCAACTGAACATGCACAGAGAGAAAAAATAAGAAGGAAAATCACACCACACATCAGCTGAAAACACGGTTACAAAATTTAAAAAAACATTATTAAGGCACAACCCCCCCCCCCTCCCCACCACCAACCTCTGAAACCCATAGTGGTGAAAAGAGACTTAGGTGATTGAAAACTTACTCCATGCCAGAATGAACATTCATCTGTTTTTGAATTCCCATTCATGAACTTCTTCATGTCTATTAATTCAAGATTAAAATGTGACTTGAGATAAGGTGCACAATAAAAAACCATAGCAGCACAGATGTGGCTCACCAGGCTATAGATGAACCATAAAAAGCTAGTGAAAGTGAAAGTGAATGCAAACATATTATGGAAACTCACCTTCCTACCAACAATGGAATCTGCTTCTTCAAAAACCACAGCCATGTACTCATGTTTGTCTGTCTTTCCTTTCAAGATGTCCTTTAACTCCCTGTTGATTTGGGGGGGGGGGGGGGGGGAAGAGAAAACCAATCAGTCCAAAGGACAAAGTATTTAGTGGCAAAACAAAAACAAAAGACTGTACATAATTAAATCCCACCATTTGAAAACATGACTAGTATACCAAGCTCCATTAAAAACGCAACCCTCACAATGCGCTGAAAGAAACTAGTTTTTTAGCCTATTTGGTTCCCTTTCTTTTTTACAATTTATTTTTTAAAAGCTTGGTAATATTTAATTCACAAGAGTCAAAGTTTTATGTCATTGCTAATTTTTCAAACATTATACAAACAGTAATAAATATTGAGATAACTATTCAGTAACACATTTAAATGGTGAATTCCCAATGTTGCGTTTTTAATGGATCTCAGTATATAAGAAGACAAATCTTTGAGAGGATGGTTTAAAGCCTTGCCTTGGCATAGTAGAGACTGAGTCTGATAAAGTGTCCCTTTACACAGTCTCTCATCAACAGGTTACCTTTTCTATTTCTTTCTTCATTTTTTTATATTTTTTTATTTGCGGAGTGTAATACAAAAGAGGAGCATTATAATAAGCTTTGAATATGACAGGTGGATGGAAAAAACACAAAACTCCCCAACCTTTTTTCTAAATAACTCTTTGAATTGATGCATAAGAAATTTCAAAATTCAAAAAAATAAGTTTATGTATTCAAAATGAATTTGATTGGTAAGAAATTTAAATGTGAAATTCAAAGATAATATGCAGTGGGAGACATTTCAAAAAATGGAGTAAATATGAACAAAAGGCAAGGTATGCCAGAAGTTACAAAACTGTTATGTAACACATTTATCACATTGGGATGCTCTTCACCCCAAATTCATTTGTAGTCTTCAGATCATCAATTGGAATAAACTTCTGTTTAAAAAAAAGCAAAAACAAACACTAGCCATTGTTGCTGTGTCCTCAGGTAAGCCACTTTACTGCACCAGCCTCATCCTATTGGAGATGGATGTTAAGCTCAGAGGTCACCCTAGTTGCAGATCTGACAACCTTATCTTTGTCCGAAAAATTGTAACAGGCTTAGCAGGCGGTTGGTAATCGTCATGCGTTATATGCAGGTTGTCTGCCATTGAAATGGTAATGTAAACCACTCAGATCATAGTGGTGATGATGAATAAGTGCGATATATCGGGTGCGAGAAAAAAAAATAAGGCCCAAAACCAGGGTGCTAAAAACCCTGGTTTAACAAAACTTGGCATAATCAATGATAAACAAAGATAAAATTTTTTTTATATATGCGGAGTTTCAATGCACTGCGGTTATAGACAAGAGAGATTTGACCGTTTTATTTAGACTACCTGAAAATACCCACATCATTGACTTCAGAATCGCGTTATGTTTACAGGACAAACGTAGTACACACTTGATCAATTCAGATCGGTTGTATTGAACATTATATGGCACCAAAATGAGCTCACCATTAACTGACAGACATGTATACTCGGATTTAGATTGTAATTTTTTAAGAGTAGATTTGTGTGAAAAGTTGCATTTTTTTTTCACATTAGATTTTTTCCTTTTTTCCAACGTAGAATTTTATGTTTTGTGTCCAATTTGAAACCTGTGCCAATTCACTTATACCATAACAAATAAGGGACAATAGATATATGTGTGAATTTTTTACACAGTAAACAATATGACAGAAAAAATTTTTTCATGAATTTTCATAGCCATCAAACCAACAACATGGCTTCAGTACTGCTTTGCACGCAAAGGCCCTCTTCAGAGTCGTTCTGTGAAGTCAATATGGTCATTTTTGGGTAGTTTTAATAAAAAAGTCATATCTAACTGGTCTAAAAGTGCAGTACATTGAAAATTTGCATATATAAAATGAAGATCATTAGCTTATGGTAAATTTTTTTTTAACATTGTTGATATTGATTTTTAAACAATTTTTTAGAGCTCTGTTTTGGGCTTTTTTTAAACTTTTTTTTATCACGCACCCCATAAAAATGTCCAAATTCAATTGAAATAAAAACTTCTGTTGAAAGGCTTTGGGCTTTTAACAGCTTCATAAGATTAACAAATTTTGCATCTACAGTAACACACTGGCAGGCTGCACAGACCTTAAAGGTTGAAGCCGCAGCCAAGAAGGAGGTGTGTAGTCCGTCATGAATTGCACTATGTGCTGCATGATGGTGTCGACGTCCTGGGACTTGATTGGTGCCATGGCAGGCTTCTCGGTTCCATTTTTACGCCTTGGAGTAAACATCTGGAGCAATGTGAGCAAAATAAATAATAATTATTATATATCAGGCCATAAAAGAAAAAGTCAGCACTGGTACGCATATATATCATGCAGACAAGAACAACATTTGTAACATCTGCCATAATTCTGTATATTATGCCACCATCCAACCCAGCTTTTCCCCTGATATTTAATTCAGAGTTGTTTTTGATTTTCTTCAATTATCATTGTTATAGAATATGGACGTTAGTTGTCAATTTGTTGTTGTTTACACAATTTGTGTCTCATACTAGAATTAACCCCAACAAAAATTGGTATCTGTTTGGTGGTTTGTTTTTTTACCACCCACCCACCTGAGGACCCTGTGGGTATCCAATTTCCAGACAATTCCCTGGTAATTGGCAATTGTTTGGTTTTGCTATCCATATCCCTTCATACCACCTTAGTAGTGTCGGGACCCAGCTCTCTAAGGAGCTGGGAAAAACTCTGGATCACAAGAAATGAAGAGAGGCAGATGATCAGTCCACCGTGCCTAATCTTGGGTGGCATAGTGAGAAATACATTGTGGTATTACTATCTTAAGCCAAACAATATTATCTGTTGTCTTGGTGGGATCTGCTCATTGAGATAGGCCATTGAGCCAGTTTACCACAGGGAGGGTAATTGGCAATTGCTTTTGTTAATCACTGTCTTAGCAGTGGCAAAAATTCACAGAAATCAACTTCATTACCAAGTACCATGAAAGTTAACACCTGAGGATATCCCCAAGATAATTAAGTTCATGTCTGTACCATACTGTTTAATCTCGTGTCATATAACAGAAAATATATTCATTTAGCAATACTGAACTTGGTAAACCCTTTGATGCGGTTTGTGAAACAGCTCTCGAGTAAGCCTGACCTTAGCATGCTGGATTTACATATTAGATAAGACCAATGGGAATCCTATCAATTAAATCCCTCATTGAATTGTCAGGCAGTTTTCATGAGCCAGATGCAGCAGAATGTCTGTAACTTTATGAAAAAACAAAACTTGCTAAATGTGAAAGACAATCAAGGACAAGTTTGCTTAGTGTGTCTGGGAATGTGATGCATGAGATTTGTCCCCAGCTCTGCTGTCCAATATAGCAACGGCCATTGAAATTTTGTGCCTTTAGTTAAAGTACTTGCACCACATTAACTAATCCATTCAGAGATGGATGATAAGCTCAGAAGTCACCCTGGTTGAAGAAAAGATTGTCCTTGTCTGAAAAAATTGTATAACCCCTTTCTCATGATCATTGTGAGTGTGATAGTAACTTGGTTATCTGTCGATGATATAATGGTATTGCAAAGCCCTTAGAGGATGCTGGCAATCCTCCTCGTACCCTTATTGTTGGATAACTGTTGATGTCAAACTTGCGACAAGTATCAAGATTCTTAGCCTGGGAACAATCTATGGCACCGATGTGAACCAAGTCCCTCCAATCTGAAAAATAAAATTTGTGTAGTTTGTTAAAACACTTGCACAGATCAAACAAAAGCCACATAAATAGTTTGCAGTTTCACCTTAACAGTGACCTGCTCATTTTGATTTTCCACCGCCAGAAATTCTTTTATTGGTCTCTACTCATAATTCAATCATCTTCACAATTACTCTGGGATCTCGAATAAGCAGACCCTCCCTTTTTATATTAAAAATGTGCGCCCCCGTTTTAATAATTTTGTATAATTTTTTTCTTATTTCTGCAAGCACTCTATAGGATATATTTATAATTTCCTACCTATGACTACGGTACTAACACCAATATTCTTTTGTTTTTAAATAAACAGCAGGTGAGCAGTGGTAAAGGTAGGTAACACATTCATTACCTAGTACTATATATATATCTATAGTACTGGAATAAATCAATATATGTGCTCCCTCCTCTCCCATTTTTATTCATTTCCAGGAAATCATCGCCCTGGTACTACTCTGTCATTTCCAGGAAATCATCGCCCTGGTACTACTCTGTTCCATCTCCACACAAACTGGTTTGAAGAAAATCCACTTCATAATTCACACGCTTCTATACACCATAAAGAGGAAAATGAAACAATTTTGTAACCAATAACTCACTTCAGCTGAATTTTGATGACAATGACTTGAGACATAGAAAATATTTGCAGTGTTCTCTCTATACAGTTAAATCTGAACATAGGAAAAGTGGAGATAAAACTGAAGCTGAATTGGGGCGATGAAATGTGAACATGTGCCCACTTCACCCACACCTCTTTTATTCACACTCCCTCATTTATTTCGATACCCTATAATATAATAAGACAGAATAATCTATTTACACACATGTAGGCCTTATATCAACACACCCGAGAGATGGTATCAAGAGATAATTTGTCCACCCCATCTGGATGAAATAAACCACATTAAGAATGAATACCAATCATTCAATATGCTTCTACCGTGAAGGAAGTGATTTGTTAGCTCATCAGCAATACATCCTGATTGTCAATCAAATCTGATAGAAAGTTGTAACAGATGTTTTTCCCCCCTTCAAGATTAAGATGCGCACATCCACAGAATCTGTGTTTATCAAACATCTTCAATAAGACTGGAGTGCCCAATCCGATCTCTCCAAGGACCAGCAGGTACCAACCAACAACCGACAAAACAACCCAATAAACTTTACTGTTCTTTGTATTCAAACCCCTAGATTGTATCTCTGCACCATGTTTATGCACATCAAACAGAGTATCAGAATCCATTTCCTATAAAAAAGACTAAAAACATCAATCTACAGAACAAGAAAAAAACCCCAAAAAACAATACCCGGAAACTCCTTCTGATGAAATTCTTATTTTCCAACCTGGGACAAACCCACACAATACATGCGTTTGTCTGTTTGTTAGTTTTGGGGCAGAATGACACACCAGGGTAATAGAAGCTCCCAAGAGGAAAGTAAGATGATAGATTAGTTAGTTAAGAGAGCAGACATGGGCTCTGACCTTGCCAGAGACAATTTTTCATACTTTCACAGAGAGATGATTTATAGAAGAAAAATAATATATTTCTTGTATATATTTCATAGAGAGATGATTTAAAAGGAACAAAATATCATCTCCCTTGCATAAGGTCAAACAAACACGCACAGACAAAATCACAAGAGACATAGCCAAGACCATCTAACAGAGCACAAAATGAGTGTTTGAAAAAGTAAGATGATAGTTCTACATAAAAGAAGAGAAACAGAAGTTGACCCACAAGGACAGTTGTGGGGTAAATGTCTTCATCGGTTGATTCCTGATCAAAACATTGTCAGTTTTGCTCTTGCTGAGACACCAAAGAACTTTTATGTTACGCATTGGCTTTACACTCTAGCTATGAGGAAACTAAGAGTAAAAGGCTTGAGGCCATAAGGCATAAGGGGCGTTCGTCTTGAATGTATACTTGACTAACCCTTCTCCACTCATTGACATGAAAAGTTTAAAGGACCACAATACCATTCTTTCATCCTCTGCAGTGAGCCGCTGACACATGTTTTTGGCCATTTGGTTCATTCTTTTCACAAGTAATGAGAGGGAACGAATCATCCAGAAAACATCAATGGAGTGTCTTTTGGTAAAATGATGGATCATTTAAGTGGGAGGAGTCTCCAGCATTCTCTTTTCACACTGGGAAAAGTGATGGCATTCATCTGCGGTACTACTTCCATATAAATAAGGGACGTCTGACCAGGCTGTTGGACGGAAGTTAGCCGCCAAGTCTGTTATGTTATTGGTATCTTCCATTCAATTCAAATCAGACTTGAGACCCAGCCCTTCAGATGTGATGAAAGGATCTATTTCAAAGTTACTTACTTACTTATGCCCATCACTCATGGCTGAGCATAGGCCATAAACAATGCTCCGCCATCAAACTCTGTTCTGGGCTGCCTTTTGCAGACTGGCCCAAGTCTTGCCATTCTTTTCTATCTCTTCTTCGGTGTTCCTCCTCCAGGTGCTGCGAGGCCGCCCTCTTTTCCTTTTTCCCTGCAGATTCCATTGTAGGGACTGACATGTGGTGTTGGTCGGGGGTTTCCTGAGGGTGTGTTCAATCCAACCCCACTTCTTGTGAACAATCATTTTCCCCACCAGTTCATGTCCCGTTCTTTCCCACAAATCTTCATTCCTAAGTTTTTCTATCCACTGGACACTTAAAATTCTTCTGAGGCAGGTATTGATGAAGGTGAGACCGACTTAACATTCGAGTTGAAGATGCCTGTCTTGGTCCTTTGAGAGATGTCTCTTGACGCCCAGATGTTCTTGAGCATAATAAATGCTGTGCGTGCTTTGCCTATCTGTACTGCTACATCTTTCTCTGTACATCCTTGCTGGTCGAAAACACTTCTCAAATAGACAAATGTCTCTACTTCCTTTATCTTTTCATTCCCCACAGTAATTAGGTTGCTGGCTATGGACTTGATCTTCATTAACTCAGTCTTTCTTATGTTGATCTTCAGCCCAGTTAATGCCGATGTATTCTGGAGGCTTACTGTTATGGGAGAGTAGTGCGATATTATCTGCAAAATCGAGGTCATCCAGCTGTGTCAGGAGCGTCCATTGTTTGTATACCGTTGCTCTTCCCTTCTGTTGTGGTTCTCATTATCCAATCAATCACTAGGAGAAAGAGCAAAAATGACAGCAAACATCCCTGGCGCACTCCAGTGTTTACTTCAAAGTAGACCTCCATATTTGCATCTTTTCATACTTCGCCGAAAGCTTTTTTTCTTCCTAAAAATTAAGCTGTCTTGAAATAGGGATTATAATTGACTTAGGATCTTAGCAGTGTCTGGAAGATTTTATAAGGAAACTATGGTAATCCTTCTCTCTTTAAATTGGGTATGTAAACAAAAGCGGTGTGCAAATATAAATCTACTTTGATAATATGTAACTGTTGACAAAGATGTGCTGAATTATCAAAACCGGAGAGATAATATCAAGATATTATCAGTCCATCCAATGTAGGATGAAAAGAACCACAGCAGTTTACATATATGTTCGTCTTTAAAAAAGATTTCCCCCTTTTGGAAGTGGTGGATCTATTTATCAACCCTTCAGCAATCTTAAAACAATCAGTATAATCTGAGGAGAGAGTGGTCACAGATGTTTTCACTTCTGCAACTACCCCCGTCTTACCTTTCAAGGAGGAAGCGAGGAATTTCCATTTAGGTGCGAAGTTGATGCAATGTCCGCACCAGCTGTTGTAAAATTCCACAACCCAAAACACAGTCTCTTTGTTATAAACCACTCTTTTCATCATGGATGTCATATTCAGAGGCAAAACATCGTCATCTTCTGTAGAATACAAGCCGTCTTTGTACGCTTGGCTCGTTTGGGCTAGAAACGAAAGCGTAAACAGCAAGCATAGCATTCGTCTTCTTCCATTTCCAGCCATTCTTGAGTAAACACAAGGTAGTCGGCATATCATTCAGTGAGTAACGATCCCCGGGCCGAGTCAAGAGATCAAAATGGGCAGGTCTAAGATCAGTCCGTGAGCATAAATCTCGGCAACATATGTGAGCCACACGACTCGTTCATGTATCTAATTGATTTCTGTTTCAAACAAAGCGAGTAAGAGTCGCACGGTCTACACTAAAATCGATTTCATGTAAACAACTGTGCCACTGTTGTGAGAGGGAAATGTGTGACTTGCCCGCATCGACAGTAATACTCAGTTCCACTGAGTCAGTCGATATAATTGAAGAAGAAGAAGAAGAAGAAGAGGAAGATCGCATCAGTCATGAAACCCGTGAAAACCCGTCGATGAACAGCTGACTTCGTTACGACCCTATCTCCGGTGTAGTTTTTTGTAGAATCAAAGCATAAAATTCTATAGATAGATTGACCTGGCGAGGACAACTGTAGGGACAATCAATAATTAGTCTAATTAATTGATTACAGTTCGCCCCCCCCCCCAAATAAAAACATTGCTGTTTTTTTCTTTCGAATAACTTTCTAGTTTCTAAACAGATCAATTCAAAATTTTCATTCACCATCATTTTTCCACGACCCATTGATGTTATTTGAATATCAATTTTCACTTCGATCTGATATGTGTAGTTGAAAATATTATAAAGAAAATAGTACACGCACAGTGTCAAGGTGAGTCGAAGCCATAGAAAGAACGGGAAAAAAACAGGAAGAACAGCGGGCTTACCATCTCACTCGCCTCTCTCTCTCTCTCTCTCTCTCGGTCTTTCTCCCACACAATCACTCATTCACTCTCTCTCTCTCTCTCCCCCCCCCCCCCCCTCGATCTTTCTCCCACACACTCACTCATTCATTCTCTCCTAAACTACTCTCTTTGCCTTTAACTCCCCGTCTAATTCATCTCTCTCTCTCTCTCTCGGTCTTTCTCCCACACACTCACTCATTCACTCTCTCCTACACTACTCTCTTTGCCTTTAACTCTCGTCTAATTCATCTCTCTCTCCCCCTCTCTCTCTCTCTCTCTCTCTCTCTTTCATCTCTCTCCCCAGCTCTTTATCATCACTTTCTCTCTCTCTCTCTCGGTCTTTCTCTCACACACTCATTCACTCTCTCCTCCACTACTCGCTTCGCTCCCCCTCTCTCTATCATCACGCGTTCTCTCCCCCCCTCTCTCTCTTTCATATCTCTCTTCCCCTCTCTCTATCATCACGCTCTCTCTCTCTCTCTCTCTTGTTTGTTGATGGTTTTAAGGCACCACGACACACGAGGGTCATAGAGACGCCCAAGAGGAAAGTAAGATGATAGGATAGATTAGTTAAAAGAGCAGATAAATCTTGACCTTACCACATATATTTTCACAGAGAGATGATTTACAGGGGGGGGGGGGGGGAGGATATCATCTCTTACAGATAACTGACAGATGACTTACATGGAAAAAAGTCATCTCCCACAAACAAAAGCAGGAACACACACAGACAAAGGCACAACAGGCAGAGCCAAGCCCATCTAACAGAACATAAAATAGCAGTGTATGTGTGTTTGTGAAAGAGAGCACTCGAGAGAGTGCCAGAAAAAGCAAGATGTTAGCTCTAGCTAAAAGACAAGAGACAGAAGTAGACCCACCAAGGACAGTGGTGGGGTAAATGTATTAATCATGTACAAAACTGTGGGAGTTTTTCGGTCTTTCTCTCACACACTATTCACTCTCTCCTCCACTACTCTCTTCGCCTTTAACTCTCCGTCTGATTCATCTCTCTCTCTCTCTCTCTCTCTCTCTCTCTCTCTCTCTCTCTCTCTCTCTCTCTCTCTCTCTCTCTCTC
>JBCIKM010076059.1:0-14888 GCA_039654465.1 Melibe viridis | reverse complement strand
GAGAGAGAGAGAGAGAGAGAGAGAGAGAGAGAGAGAGAGAGAGAGAGAGAGAGAGAGAGAGAGAAAGTGTGTGTGTTTGTATGTGTGTGTGTGTCTGTGTGTGTGTGTGTGTGTGTGTGTGTGTGGAGATGGGAGGAGTTTACGGTTCGAATCTATGGCCAAAAAATTATTTGAATTGACCTTTTGAGACATGTTTTCTGGGTGTCTTATTCCAGGAGCTGATGATATTGTAAGTTGTAAGCCTTATCTTTATACTCAGCTTGCTTGCTGTCAGTGTCTTCTTTTCTTATCTTCCTTAATTTTTCTTGCATGTTGTATTTAATTTTTCTTGCATTTTATTATTTTGTTCCAATGACTTAACTAACTTTTTAATTTAAAAAAAATAGTACCAGGTGCGCTTTCGGGGTTTTCTTGTTTTGGAGGGTTTTTTTTTTTTTGTTTTTTTTTTTTGTTTTCTTTTTTTTTTTTTTTTTTTTTTTTTTTTTTTTTTTTATTTAGTGAAAAAATTTTGCACACACATTTTTTAGACGAGATAGAGAATGAGTGAGAATTTTCGGTTTTGTTTTACATCCGGTCTTTCTACCTTTCCTTTTGTTTGGAGGAAAGAGGAGTGTGAAAGATCATTTTTGATATGGGAAAGGTCATTCTTTAGATGGTTTTAAAGCTTACATCAGGTAGGTCATACTGCTTTTGCTTTAGTACTAATGTGTTTCTGGTATCAATGGATAGTGGCTATTTCTTTATTTTCACCTTCCACCCTCAATTACACTTTGCAGATCAGCCAAATTTCTCTGAATACCATCATTGGTGGATTCCATTTACATTTTTTTTGTGAGCGCTCAGTTTATCCAATGAGTGAGAAAAACAAAACTGCTTTTCATTTTTGTTCTATCTTTTGTAAATCGTTTGTGTTTCATTTCCGCATTAGCCAGGAATTATTAGGATATCATTAGGTGACGATCATACTTTCTCGTCCCTGAATATTTTTTTTTATTAAATGTTACCTGGGTTAAAACTTGTTTTGCTGTAGTGCAATTCCCTTATCTGTATAAGTGGGTGACTAGTGGTTTGACAGGATGTATGTATAATGTTTATTTAAGTGTGGACAGGCTTCATTGCCATAGCATGATATCGATAACATTTGTATTACATTGCTGGTATGTTGTTGTTATTGTTGTTATAGGCAACAGCTGTTCCCTGGATTTCCTTCACTTGTATGAAATATTGGTAGCTTCCCCTTCTAAGTAGAGCAGATGTGATTCAGTATTGATTTTTTGTCTCTCCACTGCTGGGTACACACACATTTCACTCAGTCATACAATTTAAATAAAATGACTCAGTGTGTATTTCTTTTCATGTGAAGTGCTTTGCTAACCTCTGTTTTTCAAATTGAAGTTTTTAACTCCTTTGTTGGCTTGTCAGTTCTTTAGTTGGGATACTATTTAATAGAGGTTGTGACATTTTGTAACAAAACTTATTACAGTAGGACTTAGGAGATTTTTTCTGTACAAAGTGGTATTTTAGACTTCTAGGAAATAGTGCACTTATCCAGCAAATGATGATTAAAGACTCTTAAAAAATCTTAGGGGAAAGATGGAGAAATATTCATGGAATCTTTCCTGTTTCCTTATCCAATTTTATTTATGCGAGTGACATGTTGAAATTATTATAAGTCCGGGTCATTTTATTAAAATCTACACTTAATCGATTGAAGAGATGTGGCTTCAAGGTCTTTGCTGAGTTTATGAATTAGATATGATGAGTTAATAATAAGACAGCTGCAATGTATACAAGTAGAATTCACCTGCTTGAAACAGAACCAATCAGCAGATTTCATAATGGAGGTAAAATGTCTGAAATTTTGTTTTCTATCAACCTTTTTTTTTTTTTTTTTTGGTCATAGGAAAATTGATAACACAAAGACACATTTCAATTTTGTGAAATAAGTTGATGATATAATTGCTATTCGGTCAAATTATCAGGTGAGGTCATTGCTCAATGCAAGATTGTTTTTCTTTAACAGGCACTGTCATTAAATGATTAAAGGATCTTCTTTTTGAAACAAAAAGATATTTGTTAAAAATGCAACCTTTCAAAGTGGGAACATAATTTTCTCTGTGGATGACCGTTTTCCTTCATTTTCTTTTTGACTAGATCCACCTTAAGTCTCTTTTGAATAGTTTTGTTCATCATTTTCAATTTTCCATTGACTGTTTTTCCAATCTAAAAGAATTTCCCTGTCAGAGAAATGTCAATATTTCTTTATGTGTTTCATACACAGTTTCAGGTCCTGAGGGTGAAACCCTCCCAGCTCGCCACTTACAGATGCTGGAGTCAGAGAGAGTCCTTCAGTCAGTTCGTGGGTTGCATCATGATGGAAAGGCGGACACCCCCACCACTTCAGATGGAGGTGTCCAATCCGTAGGCCTCGCCCATATACAGGAGACAATGGTCCAGGTAAAGACGGTGCCCTAACCATTGGAAATAGGATTTGGGTGTAAAAAACAAATTTCTAGTGTAAATACTTATGAAACCAAATAGAAATTTGCTTCTTATTGTCTTACTGAACAGACTGAAGAAATGATTGCTTTGAATTCTTTTTCCATCTGTAATCCTTTGTTTTTTTCTTTAAGTCATGTGCTATGAATGATTTTTTTTTTTTTTTTTTTTTTTTTCAAATTTTATTACAAAAATAATTATCTGACATAAGATGAAGAAGTCCTTGTATAAATTGAAATATCAGTTTGTCTCTGTACTTTGTTTTTTTCTCATTTCAGGCTGAAGCTGTTCGAAACATGGCTTCGCCACCTCTTTCTACGACTCCATCTGAGGAGGCTAAAGGCGTACAAAAGCCTGAGCAGAGCCTCTATCTAGAGGAGTCCCATTGGAGAGCTATCGAGGCCAGAAAGCCAGTGACAAGTTCTGCTGCCAACGACTCGCGGGGAGGAGTCAATGCAGCAGCCGGTGAGAGGGAAACCAAAGAGGGTTCATCCTCTCCCAGTCACCGAGGCAAACAGCGGAGCTCGACCAGGGAAGTAGAGGAAGTCACCGGTGTCCTCAATCTGCCCTCTGAGTCTGAGCTCAGCAGCTATCATAGAACTACTCAACACGACACAGATTCCAGCGATGGTCCGATTCCACCCCCTCGCACAAAGAGGGGAAATCGACTCAGCAAGAATCTCAGTGACGACAACAGCAGCTACAGTGGTAGTGGATCTGACAGTAAAGATCACCACCACCACCCTTCTGCTCTCGCAGCAACCCCGAACCAAAAACATTTCGTTAGTGAAAAATCTCTTCCTTTGACGGCTAGTAATATCGAAAGACAATTAAGCTCGCAGCAGCAAAGTCGAACACCCTTGTCCCGTTTCGCAGAGGACTCTTTCTACCTGCCCAGCTCCACCCAAGAAGGTGTTGATAGCTTGGATGACGATGATGAGTCACCTCCGCCCTTGCCCAGCAATGGGCCACCAGGTCAGGAAACCGGCACTTTGTCAGGCCGTTCCTCTAGGGCATCATCCTCATACATGCAGGAGGAAAGGAGAGAGTCATTGGACAACTCAACCAGTGGGTTGAGTATCCGGGAGCGTATTGCCATGATTGAGAAACATCTCCAGGTATGATCTTTATATGTTTTCATGTTATATTATCTATCCATTTAATATTTCTGTTTTGGTAATGAATTTTCAGATGTGACATCAGAATAAACTGGGAAAAATGAAATCATCAACAGGTTGAGTTCTGTTCCAAGGGATTTTCAGAAATCATCTTTTATTATGGATATATTACATCTCATCCATTGAATGATAACAATTTTTATAGTATTGTCTATGCAAGCTGTCACCTTGCCATGCCACTTAAAGTAAAATAAAATTCATTGACAACTACCACCTCACTAAAGCATCTATGTGTATGATTTAGGATTGTTTGGGATTTTTTATATCATATCAATATCTTCTCCTAGTGAAAGCTCAATTAATGTTGGGAGTTGCATAGTAAAATGTATATATAGAGAGAATGAAATTCAGTTTTTGTCTTCATGGCTGCTTTTTCTATTGTCTCCAGAATTGAAAGATCCTTTGAGAAGAAAAAAAGCATACCATACCATAATAACACTTCACTAATATTTGTACTATTTTCATCATGATTATTCACACTAGTTTCATTACCTTGTAAAAACGCTTAAAAGGTAATTTCATTCACTTTCTATACTTTAAACAATAGTTTGCTTTCAATGACAGGTTTGTTTTTTTAAAGTTGAAATTATGAGATATGAAAGAAACATCAATTATCAAATTTTCAAGAGCATATGATTGTTGTTGTTTTTTTCCTAGTCTGATACCCATACCAGTGGTCTTAGTCATAGAGATGAGGAAGATCAGTTGTTCTACTGGAAACGAAAGGTAGGTCTACCTTCCTCTGGCTCTGTAAACAGCCTACAAACACTTGGAACTCCTGGAAGCTTGATAAAGTACTTAAAATATTTGTATTTATGTAAAGCAGTATCCTTTTAATAAATTGTTTTAATTTTATTTTTTTTTTTAAATCGTCACTCTCTTAATACCTTTTTTATCAATGTATAATATGGGTGACTTTTTAGAGACAGAAAACTTTTTGTCATTCAGATTTAATGAAATGAATATGAGCCAAAGTAAATTATGATTGTTATAAACTGTGATTTTAAATTTAGAGCAAGGTCTGAATTTGTACTTCAAATTCTTTTCTTTATTAATTCCACAGTCAACCGAGAATCTACGGCAGGTGGAAAGTTTAGATAAAAACAACAAATTCCTCAAAGAAGATGTAAGCATCCCACTTTTATCTTTGGGTGTTATCTAATTTTCTTTATTCTTCTGATTTAATCATTTTGTCTCTCTGTTAAAGAATGGACAATGCCAATCTGTTAGACATAAGAGACCACCTTACTTCGCAGTTTTCCTCACTGGAGACTCAGAAGCAGGAGACTCTCCAATCTATTTCGTGGTTAAAAATTGTCGATTTGTTTTTTTCTGGACAAGAAGTAGATGGTTGGGTCTACTTTGAATTCATTTTGATTATTAAATGGCAGTTAGTTGCACACTAACAATCCCTACCTCCTCCAGTAGTTTTGATAGGTCAGTCAGTTTTAGATGCTCGTGTGTGTATTTTTTCGCTTTCATTTTTCTGTGGTATTTTTTTTTTTTTGTTTCTTTATAGTGAAATATAGGATATTTGTAAATATTTTCATTTAATATAAGATTTATGAGATGAATCAGAGCATTATGTCCTCTATGTTATTTATTGAATAATTAACAAATGCTTATGATAATTAGACTGACTAAATATTTTGAGAGACCTTTCTTTATAGCTAAATAGCATTAACTATTTGTCATGCAGCGTCTAAGAAAAAAACTCAACAAAAAATGAAAAGGTACCATTTTATACTTTTTCTTGTGTATTCAAGGAATAATGGGAACGCTTGAGTTTTTGGTGGTTATTTTTTCCTTAGCTTATGCCATACCCTAGACAACAAGCATGTGCCTCATCCTTATGTTATCCTATAATAAATACCGATAACAAACTTGATAAGGAGACAGTGCTAAACAACATCTAATGATAAGTCTTAATTTATTTTAGTTCAATACTGTCCCGGAAGGTGAAACTCAGTTAGAATTGAAACAATGTACGTATCTTTTATTTTGTGTTTTCCCACACTCATCAAGCACTTTTTGACCAAAAATAATAATAATAAAAAAAGGATTGATTTTTTATACTATACAAATTTGTCTTTTCACTTCTTGCACATCCTTGACTCTCCTGAAAAATAAAGTTGTGATGAAACCCACTTTCCCATATCATACAGCAAGCAGTCAAATGGTTCTATGGAAAACTGGAATTAATTTTCTGAGGGATTTTCTACTCTCAAATATTCTGTTATCAAAACATTCTTATCCAATTCAACTGTTACAGTTTTGTGTCCTAACTTAAAGTAGTTAAAAGTGGATTTTTGAAAGATATAATGTTGTGAAGTGTTGTGGAGATTGGTTTTTTAATAGCAGGCTTTTGAACCAGTTTAAGAAAGAACATGTGAGCGGTCGCTTAGTTGTCTTTCAAAATACAAGAGCATGACATGCGGTAAGCTCTCCAGCTTTCTGTGGCTGCTTTCAAAAAAGTTCTCAAGAAACCATCAGTCACTTTTAGGCATTACTTTTCAAAGAAACGCTCTTTTAAAAGCAGTCTTTATTTCTCAAAGGTAAATTTACTCAGCAGAGGTTTAGATACAATTTTTTTAAATGGTAGCTGCTATGCTTGAATTGATTTCCACAACACGTTTTATATTTAATACTCAATCTGGAGCACTTGTCTAAAGTACTATGCACCTTTTAGTTACCTCCTGCTTTCAGAAGGAAAGAAAAGGTAAGCCACAATGAAGTGACACGTGTTAAAGCACTTACCATAAAACCCTTTATCACCCTAGGACCACAGCCTCAGTCTTATTTTTACATCTCAGTACCCTTAAGGGATTTATTTGTCCCTGGAAATCTCATCCATCTTTTAAGTCTATGTCCTGGTATTTTGGAATCTAGAACAAAGTTGTTCGTCTGTCCCCATTTTTATGGAACATTTTAAACCCAGTGCTCGGGGTGTTTGTTTCCTGCTCTATTGTATTGTGGTCCATTTTTGTTTTATCTTGTCACTCATCATCCCTTTTTATTTCTTATTGTATCTTGTTCTTTGTCTTAAAAATTTGTTGGTGTACGTTCAAAACAGGCAAAACAAAACAAACGAACAATTTTTTTGCTTGGGTTTTTTTTTTTTTTCAAGCTTTCCCTGACAGAAAAAGAATCTTATTTCAAATAGTCAGGTTTGCTGTTATCTTCTCTGCACTGACTGAAAACTATGAAAAAAAAAGATACTTTTTTTATGTTTTATGTTACTGTAGTAATTTGATTTTTTAATTACAAATATGCTGCTTTCAATATATAGCTTATTAAATTCATAATCTTTTCATATATGTTTTAACATCGTATAAGAAATTAAACATCAATTGAAAAGTTCTATTTTATTTAGCAATCCATTTTCAATAGGCCTTGAACCCACATAATAGAAGAATAGAGACTTCAAATTCTTCTTCCATCGGGGATTTGAATCTTTATCATCCAGAACACAGACTGGAGACATGACAAGTCTTCACTTTGAACAATTTTGCAATGGGAACATTTACACTCATTTTTTGCCTCAGGATTTTGTATCTAAAAGCTTCCAGTATCATATCATTCCTAAGATGATTTCTCTGGACCTCACAGCTTTAGTGTTAATGTACCAACACGCTTTTGTATACGTTCAGCTTTTTATATCAGGAAGAAGAAAAGTCAACTTTACCACTTAATCCCCCGATGGGTTCTGATTGTTTGATCTAAACTCTCCTCTTACTTTTTCCTGCTTCATGATTAAAACCATAGATCTCATAAGTAATTCTTGTGGTGTACATATGTCATAGAAATTTATTTTCCACAAATTCAATAATACATGTAAGCAAGTTCATTTCTAAAAGTTTATGATTTTTTTCCACTGTAAATGGACAGATTAAGATATTTAATCCAATGGTCTGTTTTTACATTCCTTTCCTCTGGTCATTTTAAACTGATCATTTGTAATTAACTATTTCATGTTCAAAATGCAAAAAAAAAAAAAAGTATGCAAGAATTTTCACAAAATGAATAGATGCTGGCTCATTGTGAACAATGAATTGGTAATCTTTAGTAGTTGTAGTTGTTTTGAAATCACCTAATGAATTTTGTGTTGGAAAGATACTTCTACATATTTTTGTACCTGCGATAACTTCCTGTAACATCCTGTTGTATTCCTTATTACTTTGTTCATGCTGTCTTTTAACTAAATCATTTATAAATTTCTCCAACAGATATCCAGACTAGAAAAGGAACTTGAGGAGAAAAGGCGCTATATCAACACTTTAGAACTATGGCTTTCAAGCACAGAGGATCTGCTTAGAAACAAGGTATGGGAATTAATCCTAATGGAGGAAGGAATGTCTACCTCCAAATGTATAGTTCAAGTTGTGTATCAAAAATACTCTGTCACTTTGCTTCGTTGCTGATTATAATCTTTTGGGTCATTTATTGCTTGCTTGATTTTTAAAAGGAAAATTCCATGAAGAAAATTTCCATCTAGCTTTAAATATTGTTTTTAGGAACCATTTATTTTTCCTGCAAGCTTCAAATCATTTTGATTTTATCATTTTATTTTCTGTACCTCCCAGACTAAACAGACTGACAGGGAAATGGTGGAGCAGTTACAACTGGACTTGCAAAAACTGCGTAAAGACCTCAGCCAATCAGGCTATCGCAGTGAGGATGCAAAACTCGACCCGTCAGCTTTGAAGACGGAGCTGGAACACAAGGACAAGGAAGTTTATGCAAAGGTTTGAGCATTTTAAAACAATTTATTTTTCAAACAATTTTTGTTTTTATTTTCAATAAGTCTTTCCAACTGTTTTAGTTTTAGTCTTAAATACCCTTACTTAGCGTTGCAACTTTGAGAGAAAATCTAATATCTTTCAATATTTTTTCTTTCAATGTCTGTTGGATCATGGACTAGTAGTGTTTAATGGTAAATTCTGTCCATTCCTTCGAAGTTATGATTTATGATAGATCTCAGATCCATAAAGAGGCATTAGTTTAAAAGACCACAAAATGACTGTGAATGTTAACCCATATTAGAAGTAATGGCAGGGAGCAGACACCTTGAATCAAAGATTGTGAAAATAGTAATTGTATGAATATGGTATCGAGAGGAGAACAAGACAAAGGAGGTCGATTTTTTTAGACAATTTATTTTTCTGTATTTATTTACCTTTCTCTATGGCTTTGTCTTGTTCTCCTCTCGACACCGTATTCATACAATTACTATTTTCACAATCTTTGTTTACCCATATTGTAGTCTATAATCATTAAAATCTTGAATGATTTTAATTGGCATCTCTCTGTTATTTCTTAGAAGTGTAATCTAATATCTTTCAATATTTTTTTCTTTCAATGTCTGTTGAATCATGGAGTAGTAGTGTTTAATGGTAAATTCTGTCCATTCCGTGAATGATTTGAATTGCCATCTTTCTGTTATTTCTGAGAAGTTATCCACTGTACATTCCATCTGTTTCTCTCAGGTTGAAAAAATCAACACTAGACTTTTTTCCTCAGACTTCCTACTCAAACTGATCTAACACTGTCATTTAACTCCTCACAGTCTTTTTAAAATACTGAGGTGGAACTATGTAAGTTTCCATATGGACCGGGGAACAAGTATACTGGACGTATTTATGTTCAAAACATGAAACACAAATCAGCAATTTTTATTTAATGAATGGGAAACCCAAAATGTCTAGTCAACGTTTTTTGTCCTATTTTATGTTGTTTCTTGTCCTTTTTATGAAGGGGTAACCTGAAACATCCAGTATACTTGCTGATTTGTGTTTTATTTTGTTTTTTTGTCCTGTTGATGAAGGGTAACCTGAAACGTCCAGTATTCTTGTTCCGTAGTCCATATGGAAGTTTTCATACTTCTACCACGGTATTTTACATTTGACGACAACCCAGCTTCCAGCAGCCTCTATTTTGGATTTAATTTTAAAACTTGTTTCTTTTATCTTTTGTAAACAGAGAATGGAAATAGAGAGTCTTGCCCAAGAACTCAGGAGATGCCACAAAGAGTGTCGCAGCATAGAAGGCATGCGACGCAATGCCTTGGACTCACTCAGGGCTCTGGAAAAGGAGCTTCTGTACATGCAGGACACAGAGGAGAAGCTGAAGAAAGCTCAAACTGAAATCGCTGCTCTCAAAGTTCAAGTGAGTGCATGTTCCTGTATTCAGATGGCTAGATAGCTCCAGTTGCGAATGTCACAATTTTAAATTAAAAGGGAGAATGCTTAAAAAGAAAAATAGAACAGAAGGTCTCCCAGCTCATCTTTTCATTTAAAATTTGTATTTTGCATCATGTAGGGACGTTTCTTTCTTCAATATTTGTAAGTCTTGCCTTTGAAGTATTCATAAGATATAAAATCTTTTTCTGTAAGGCCTAGTTGTATTGAATAGCACTCTGGACATGCACAAGGTTTGAGCGCATGCACGCTCGTGTGTATGTATGTGTGTGTGTGTGTGTGTGTGTGTGTGTGTGTGTGTGTGTATGTGCATGTGTGTGCATGCATGTGTGTGTGTGTGTGTACATGTGTGTGTTTGTGTGTGTGTGTGTGTGTGTGCGTGCATGTGCATGTGTGTGTGTGTGTGAATGTGTGTGTGTGTGTGCGTGTGTGTGTGTGCGTGTGTGTTTATAAATAAATTTCAAATCAAGCAGAGGGTTGTTTAATCAATGCCTCAAGGGAAAGAGATGTGAGATCCTTGTTTCCCTGGACTATTTTTTGTGTCGAATTCATATTATGTCTCTTTGAAGAACTCCAACAATCTGTTATTACTTATGTGATTCTATGCACTTAATATTTATAGTTGTTGGGTTGGGGTTTTTTTCGATGACACTATTGTTCTTCTTTCTACTGCCACGAGATATTTGCTGTAAATAATTTAAAAATTCAGAAGAAAGCTAGAGGAGCTGGTCATGGGTTTTCAATTGATGCTCTGTTTTGTAACTGCTAATGTCTGGTCTGTATGGCTGTCTGTCTGTCTGTCTGTCTTAACGCTGTTAGTATGAAAACAAGAGGCTGGATCTGAACAAGATTATCTCTGAGAAGGACGAGTTGGAGTTTGGCATGTCGAAATTGATCCTGGAGAGAGACAGCTTTAAAGTAGACCTGCAGAAAGTAAACAGGGACAAGGAAGAGTTAGAGCAGCAAGTGGAGAGACTGACAACGGAGGTGGAGAGACTGACAATGCAGGTGGAAGACCTGTCTCAGGTAGATGACAAGAAAAGGACCTTGGAGGCAGAACTGAAGGGTCTGAACGATCGCTTTATCCAGAGGGTAATCCATGGACAGCAATTTACTTTTCACAATCACTGCTTGCATGCTTCACGTTTTGGCCAGGGGACATCCAATTCACATGTGTAATAATAATAATATTCACTTTTATGCAGATTTTTTTTTTTTCTTTTCGAACATGAGAGGCTGATCTCGTGCTTACCCTTTTCATTTCACAGGTATTTTTACATTTATTGCTTTTCATAAAACTGGACTGGATTGAAGGGATTCATTATTTTTTGCCAATTTTCTTCCTTTGGTGGAGGTGCTTTGATTATTCCTGTACAAAATAATAGTCCTGCTTTATGACAATTCAAAGCTGATGGTAATGAATTTCCACATTTTATTTGTCATATCTTTTATCTTTATCTATCGGGACTCCCTGTATATTTGTCTTGTATGATGTTTGAAACTATTTCATTATAAAATTACTGCAACTCACCCTCTTACAATCACAAATAAGATGACTCACTGTTTTGTTTTGTTTTGTTTTGTTATCCATATCCCTTCATATTGCCTTAGCAAAAAACTCTGGATCACAAGAAATAATGACTGGCAGATGATTAGTCCAACGTGCCTGATATTGCGTGGCATAATGGGAAATAAATATGGGGTATTACTTGATCTTAAGCCAAACAATGGTTGCTTTTGCCCTGGTGGTATCTGCTCATTGAGGGAGACCAATGAGGCGATTTACCACAGTGGGAGATGACTCACTGATTGCATGAAAATAATGATATCGCCTTTCCATGGTACAATAGAATTAGCCTAATTTACATATTTATTTTTATTGAAATTTGTGTTTAATTCTCACATGAGAAAGTATGTTTTTTGTGTCATATGGTTGGTATGTAAGTTTATATCATCGCCGTCCAGGAAAACTGTCGTATGTCAAAAAGACCACTTTTCAGGAGCAGAAAAACATTTTCATTTTGACTGATACAATAACATACTACATATTTTAAATGTCAAATAGAGGAAAATGAAAACAGCTATTCCTACAACAACAAGCTAGGTATATCCGCAAACAGAAATAATTGCAATATAGTGAATAAAAAATGTTCAAAAAAATTGAGATACTATAGTTTTCCTGGATGGTGACTTTATGTTCCTAAATCTATGCGTATGTGTTTGCTTGTATAAATAAAATTTCAAAGGTTTACTTTGATAAAGGAATACGTCACTCACTTTGGGAATTCATAGTTGCTTGTGTAACCAGTTCACTTTTGGTTGATTTCCCATTATTTTCTACCTTTTAGTAGTTTTGTTTAACTTATTGCTATCATTAAGTAGAGGCAAGCGAGGGGTGGGTGGGGGGAGGTGGGAGAATCTGCTAGAAGGGCTAGATTTGTTTCTGATTCATTTTTTGTCGGTTTTTCGGGTTTTTTTAATTTTTGTTTTTTGGGTTTTTTTGTGGGGTTTTGCTTGATTTTACTTTGAGAACTTGCCTTCAGAAGGTATAAGTATAATGATTTGTTTCCCTTGTTTTTTGGGTTTTTTTGTACCTTTTTACTTTGCTGACTCCATTATGGATAAAATACAGTTCAAGACAGACTCAATTCTGTAAAAACTGCAATTTGGTACATGTGGTAGTCAACAAATAAAAATAGTTCTCAAGTCTTTTTTTTTTTTTTTCATTTCAAGAATAACTGACTATTGAGGACTTTTTCTTTAAGCTGTTGAGATTGTTTCAAATTCCTTTGAAGGGATAAAGAACTACATTTTTTTATGTTTCCCCTAACCTAACCTTCAATACGAATTGTACCTTTTAACTAAGATATCCATATTTTTTATGAGTGTTTGTAGGACATTATGATAGTATTTGTTGTCCAGCTTGTACCAAGTAAGATCATATCATTTCCTATTGAAATTCAAGTGTTGGTGACATTGACTGACAGTCTTTTAACACTTTTGAAAGGTCCAAATCAGTTTTTACCTGAATTGAACAGTCTTGATGAAAAGCATTAAACATTTTATCTTGACTTAATTTTGCTGGTTTTGGAAGACATAATTAGCCTTAGAATGTTTGGTTACTTTTATCTCCTTTTGGACTTAAAAATTGAAGTGTTTTGTTTCAAATTTTTTCAAAATTATTGACTCTGAAATTAGTCCTGATTCGTTTTTGTATTTTTATGAATCAATAAAAGTGAAGTAAGTGGTTTATTTCACTTTGAAGTTTGGTCCTAAATTAAAAAATTCTATCCAGATAACAAATTTTTTGATGATAGACAGCTCAGGAAGTAGTGTGATATTTGGTCTTATACAAAAAAATTTTATATTAATTTGGCTACTGATGTTACCTTTCTTTTCAAGTTGTGAGATAGATGTTTGTAGAGGATTTAGAAATTAAGTGAATACTGCTCATAAAATACAGTCGATGTTATTTAATTGATATGAAGATCAGCAAATGGATAAAATTTGAATATTCAAATTAAGTAAAGTGTTTTTTTTATTTGCTTGTTTGTTTGACCAAGCAATTATGGTTCTTACATGTCTCGTAATTCATTATGCTGGGGATGTTCAGAATGAAAAGATCAAGGAAGTGTACGAGGAGAATCTCACTCTGCGAGATCAGATCAACCAGAGCGAGGTGGAGCTCAACAGGTTCAGGACTCTCTGTGATGACTACAACAATCTGTCTGCCAGGGCAAGTCTTCCTCCTTCAGTTGATGCTATTGCTTCATGTCTTTATCACTGATCTACATAAATCTCCTTCATTGTATACATATATGCCTCTCTTTACTTACTAACTGTGTGATATGCGTGTCTCAGCAATTCTTGTCTTTTGTCTGTCCGGTCATAGTGTGAGAGACAAACATGCAGACATTTGAGTGACTTCAGTTTCTATTTCAGACTGACAGGATCAGTCTAAATATCAGTAGGGGTTCCAAAACTACCTAGAATTTCTCTTCCTTTTGTTGAAGTTTATTTATTGTTGAGATATTAAATGAAAATAAAATTTTGTACTATCAATTGTTTGAAAGAAGTTTCGACACAGACTATGCGCTGACCAATCTACCATTTCTGTTTGCATTGGAATGTCTTTCTCTACTCTTTGTCTCTCTCCCATCTACCAATTGCCACCCTCATACACATTCACCAAATGAAAGGAAAGAATCTTGATGATTTCCAAATATGTATTGTTTACAGAAAACAAATGCTTCTTACCTAATTTTGCCACTGTGTGTTTTCTTACATGTTTTTATCTATGATCAATAAGTATAGCATTTCCCGGAAATGCCCTTTTCTTGTGTGTTGTTTTGGGTTCCATCTACAGTTAAATTTTTTTTTTCTCTCCACAATTAATGTGGGTTGTTTTTTTTTACTCCAGCCACTTTTTTTACAGCCCAAGAGAATCGTCTTATAAAGGTTGTTGAGACTGGACCCTAGGATATCAATGTGACTATTGTTTGACTTTGCCTTTCATCTGTGCTTCTTGTGTTCCTCCCCAGTATGATGAGCTGGATCAGTTCAAGAACCAAGCCCTGGCCATGGTCCAGCCTCTACAGATCAAGGTGGACAGGTTGACCAAGAAGTGCCAGGAAAAAGTGAGTCACACCTCATACACAGTGCAGTATATTCTTGTAAAACTGAAACCTCTTTCATCTAACAAGAATTCACAGCTGCACAATGAGCATAATGTTTAAAGTTGGAATCATGAAAAGTCAATTACCTACTTAATTCGAGACTTGTTGCTTTTAAAAATGAAAGGGTAAGGAGGAATAGAAGAAATGTTGAGAGAGAAGATGTAGCATGCATTATTAGGATGACATTTTCACTTACCATACCTATTCTCAAAATGTTATTTTCTATTATGGAATTTTGATGAAAAACTACCTCCACGGGGGGGGGGGGGGGGGTTTTGTTTTTTTTTTTTGTTTTTTTTTTTTTTTTTTTTTTTTTTTTTTTGGGGGGGGGGGGGTTC
>JBCIKM010075948.1:0-14890 GCA_039654465.1 Melibe viridis | reverse complement strand
AAATGGATTTAAAAAAGGGGGCGTTTTCATCGATCACTGGTGATCGAAATCTCTGTTATGGAACGTTTGAGAGTTAATGGCGATAGACAACCCTGAGTTATAAATATATATATATATATATATTTTTTTAAAGGAAATAAAATACTTATCAAAAATTTATATCCATGCTTCTTCTTCTTCATCTTGACACCATTCTCATGTTTTGTTTTGTTATCCTAATCCCTTCATACTGCCTTAGCACAAGAAATGAAGATCTTAAGCCAAACAATAGTTGCCTTTGGCAGTATCTGCTCATTCCAAAAGACCAGTGAGCCGATTTACTACAAGGTCATTTCTCATGGTGATTAACAATTACATATTGAACCCCTCGCTAACATTGAAAGAAAGCACATATGATAGGCCAACTCCAATTCCTCCTCACCGTTCCAATGACAGCGGTGGCCTTGCAGAATCCCACCACCAGGTACTGGAGCAGCAGCTCATCCTCCGAGGGGTGTGCCTTGAGCAGGTCCACCAGCATGTCCTGCATGAACTCGTACTGCTCTCGCTCCATGAACAGGTCAGACAGGACCACCATCTAGCATCAACAACAAAAATGAAACATCATATCCTGTTGACAAGTGGTGTTAATGAAATATCTCAAGGTTAGGACAGGCAAAAGCGTGGAGAGCTAAGGTACGGAAAGGTAAGGTAATAATTATTTGAAAAGACAACCATTAATTTTAATCATTTTGGACTGTCCGCAATACTGAACACAAACATGCCGATTTTTATAAATCTATCTCTGTTGTCAATTTATTTTTAAGTTAATGACTTATCATTTGTCTTTTTTTCAAAAGAGCTGTAAAAAAAAAAGGTACACATCAAATGGAAAGAAAATAAAAAAAGCCCTCAAATCAATTCCTTTCAAATAAATAAATAGTTTAGATTAAAATTTAAACAATGACAGATGAAAATGAACCTATGATTTGATATTAGTGAACATTATTTAAGTTGACATTTGAAAAAAAGAAATGGACAGTCTAATGTAAAGAAGAAGAAAAAAGCCTAATGAGGGCAGATGGAGATCCATAAATTTCATAACAGAGTGAACAGAATTTGAGTGGATAAGGCAAAAAAGTCAAGAGCCTGAAAAACAAAGCTAAAAAACAATGACAGGTGAAAAGTGACCCACCGACTTGACTACGGAGTTGAGCAGCATGAGGGGAGGTTTGGGGTTGTTGTCCACGTGCAGCCATGCCCCAAAAAGCTCCAGCAGGAACTGCAAGCATGAGTGGATGTCCAGGCCACTGTGGGAGATGGACCTCCGTGTTTGGCCATACGGCACCCCTGCCCCGCTGCTGCTGGAGGGAGAGTCGGTGGTACCTGCACCAGCCCTGTCCCTGGGCCGGTGGGTGGGACTCTCTGCAGAGTCGGTCGTGTCCGAGTCCGCCAGGTTCATATCCAGGTGGCCAACCAGAGACCACATTGCCTCCACAGAGATCTGTTGTGAGGAAAGATCGATGGTTTAAAAAAATCATGTAATAACATAGTGAGTGTCACCTGCTTTTCCTTTTGTTTTCTCATATAAAGATAAAGATGTATGAAATTTCTCATTAGTTGAATATGCACACTGAAATATATATTTCATATAGGATTTAATTTTATTGGAACCGCAGTGCAAAGTTACAATCAAACACATCGACTGGTTTCAGTGATACAGTTCATTTTTCCACACACTTGAATGTTTTAAAACAAGCAATAACAAGGGAAGGTAACATACATGTATGCCATGCAATTTCTCGTGGCAAGTAGACCCATCTTGCTTCATACAACTACATAATTAACATAATATATATGTGAGACAGTATGGGATAATCGGGCACTCTGCAAAAATTGACTTTTTTTAATCGAGTGTTTAGTCTTTTAAAAAAAAGGGTCTTTCTTGATCATCCTGCTTTTTAAATTATTCAGATATCTTAATAAGACCTAGAGTGATGGACTTTTTAAGTTACAAAATTGGTCCTGATCAAGAATCTACAAAATAGAGAAAATCAAGGTTGAAGTTTCGGCTTTTGTTTTCAAAAGTGCAAAGATATTTCTCGTTCATTGAAGTTCTTGTTTGACTTTATTGTCAACCTAATCACTGGATATGTCTTTTTTTTTATCTTTAACATAAAAGTAATGCAGGGAGAGGTCAATTGAATTGTTTTTAGGAGCTAGACTTGCGATTCAAGCCAATTCGATTAAAAAGTATGCTATATTTTATTCATCTTCCTGGAAACTGCTTCCTGTAACAAGTTTTATTTTAATTTTAAACAAATATGATGGATAAAATTAAGCAAAATCTTGACATCGTAACTAAAAGAGATTATTTCATTGGTTGGAGGAGTCAAGGATACGTTCTTTCTTCCAAAATGATGAAAAGCTTAGAAGGACCCGAAATAACCAGAAATGAGCTCACTGTAAAATTGCCTCTCGCTCATTTTGATACTCTGCACAAAGTACCTTGTTTTCCGAGACCGCCTCACATATTCTATAACAGATACATTGACCTTCTATTTTTTAAATTTGTATGCTGTTAGCATATTCATTCATTTAAAACCCCAGTTGACTTGGCCCACAAAAAATTGCTCAATCCTGGACAATAGAATCAAAATTTTAAAGGAGAAATGACAAAACTTGTTTATAAAAATGCATGAACAAATTTGACATAAACTGCTTATCCTCATAGGATTCGATATGAGCAAGCACTTAAAATTACCATTTTTAGAGAAAATTGAGTTATAACTGTGAATGTAAAATCACCTGTCCCAAAGAAAAGTCATCGGCTCCGATCTCTCTCTCTAGATTGCCATAGAAGAGTCCTGGCCCACTTTTGTCTGTGTTGTCACCATTGTGATGCTGAGGGGTATAATGATCTGATCTGAAAGAAAAATAAGTAGACAATTTAACATTTCCTCCTTGATCTAATCTTTTCTGACCCGGATAAATACTGACCAGATTTAAAAACGTATCACTTTTAAATTTTGATCAAACATGTTCACTCCATGTATTTTAGTATGTATAGTTATTGTGCCGAGTCCAAGTGTAAGTGATTTTCAACTTTTTTTTTTCATGTGATGCAACAATGTGGCTCCATGGTAATGTTTCATTATATAGAGAGTCTGACACAACCAAACAAGAATCTGTCAAAAGTTCTTTCGTAATCCATGCTAAAAGAAGTTTTTGTAAAAGCTTTGTTCATCATTAGTGTAGGCAACTAAACTGTTGAGAAACATCTCCATACCTTTTGGCACAAAGGCTGATGATTTCCTGCTCTATTAAACCCCTTATCACAAACAGCTTTTTGCCACATCTGAAAAAGAAGTAGAGATTCTTATTATCATTAATCATTCCACCTCTCAAGGGACCTTCCTACATGTTATATGGAGATGTAGAGAGGGATAAAAATTCACTTTACAAAATATTGTAAAACAAAGAAAAAAGAAAAGAAAAAAAGATGTACATATCTCTCACAGTATTTTTCATAGCTTTCAAATGCCTTACACATAAATTTAAGTTTTTGCCAAAAAGATATTAACCAAAATAAGTTCTAAACCACTGTAAATTCCATGAGGTCTTGTGAGCTCTAGATTAAGCTTAAACATCACAATTTTGTCTCCAGGATATTATTAACTTAAAACATAGTTATGAGGACAATTTAAAAAATATGAAAAGAAATTAAAAATATTTGACTCTATAAGAATTCATTTCTCTGATATCTTTGTATTAGTTGATTTCTTTTAAGCCAAATTCATGAGAAAACCCCAAAACCATGGATTTTTCAGCAGACCTGCATTACTCTAGGATGCCTGATCAATGATGATACCTCTGCTTCAAATTCCTCCGCAAAAACCCCCCACAAAAACAACAAAACACAAAACAAAACAACAACAAAAAACCCACAAAATTTTTTACTTAAAAAAGATATGCAGCAGCAATGCAGTGTGTTCCAACAAGTTGGCAAGATGAGAGTGAGTCCTACCTTGTGTGTAAGAATGCCAGAGGCTTGTCCCTGGGTCGGATCTCGTAGGAGCTGTTGCCTGGGTTGCCAGGGGTGGAGACCAGAGAGGCCTGCATGAGCAGGGACGTGATGGCCTTCACCGCAATCACCATACCCTGGGCTTGCTCTATCTCCTCCTGAAGGAACATTTGGGAAAGAAAACAGCTATACTCAAAGGGACAACTTATCCATAAGGATTGATAATCTCACAACCAAAATAATAATTTTGTTATTAAATATATGCAAATTTCTTTCCTTTTGGTTGGCACAATATAAGAGTTTGTAAGAAGATCTGAAATAAACATAACTTACTCACACCACCAAGTTAAGGTTCATTGACAATAACTGTGGAAATATCAAACAACAAAATTATATCTCATCTTTTGATCCTGTCCTTTAAATAACAGTTGCCTGATTCTATGAAAAGCTCCTACAAACACAAACCAGAAAAAGGAGATTAAGTTGAAAAAAGTGCGAGTCTCACCTCTGGGGAGAGCTCCATGCCCATGTGAGACACGGGGTTCAATACTCCAAGAAGGCTCATCCAACTCTCCTCAAACTGCTGACGGTTCAACCAGCCTGCGGGACAACATTCAATCAAACAACTTCTTCCATACTCATCACAAGAGGGGGAAGTTTTACAAACTTAAATTTTAACAACACTTCCCATGAGAAGTGACAAGTCATAGCTGTCCTTCTTTTTCTTATACCCTATCATAAAGTCTTGATGTTAAAAGACTGAAATCAATGATGAACGAGAGAGATAATAAATATATTTTTCTTGGGGAATCTTGTTATCAACCTCTACCTTTATTTTAACCATCATTCACATCGAGAATTAATTTCCCCAGTTAATCTAGTTGGATCCATGTAAAAAAATATGTAAGTCTCCAGGATGCTTATTCAATAAGTAACGATCTATTGTAAGCAAATTTTTTAAGCTTTGTGCACAACAATTAGAACCAAATTGGAAATTTTCATTTGAAAACAGGGAAGGAAAACAAACTTTGAACAAAAGCATTCATCCATTCTGAAATGCAAAGCCTGTATCACAGAGTAACTGCTCTGATATCAAAATTAAAATTAAGAAAGAATTAGAGGAAAAACAAATCCTTTAAAACCTATTGTTTTTCTAATTACTATTTATATAAAAACTTTTGAAAATTTTGACTAATTAATATTCAACAGCAGAATGCATTTGAGAGTGTCACCTTAAAATTCTTTCTCTTCAGAAGAAATCATTAGAATAATCCTTCTAAATTCTGGGATTTAATTTACTGTCACATTTTGAATAGAATCTGCGTTCATGAAAATTTGTGTTTACCAAGAAAGTTAATCCTGGTGACAAACTCCTTCAAGACATCTTTTTCCTGTAGATATTCTACCGGCAGAGGGGGGAGGGTTGTGCGCAGCTCCCCAGCAGGAGTTGGGGACCATCCGAGCTTCCAAACCAAAGGGGGAGTGCGGGCGTAGGAGTTGACAACAGGGAGTCTGGACAGCGCTGATCACAGGAGAGTACAATCTCATTAATTGGTGTCAAGGAAAAATAATCATGGATTCAAGGACATTAAAACAGGGCTAACCAGTAATTTTTTAAGGGCTAAAAAAAAAAACAACAACCCTACAAGTCATCATCCAGGAAAACTGTTGTATGTTAAGGAGGAGCACAAAAACATTTAAATTTTGACTGATACAATAACAAACTACATATTTTAGAGGAAAACGAAAACAGATATTCCTACAGCATGAAGCTAGTTTGACCCATAAAGGGAAATAATTGCAGTGTAGCGAATAAAATTTTTTAGACAAAACTAGCAAACTACAGTTCTTCTGGACGGCAACAATATAAAAGTTTTGCTAAGAGACACTAATTTCCTAGACTGCTCTACTGGAGTGAATGAAAGATTGAACTGAGATAAACTCGGATGGTTATAATGTTCCTCAAGTAAAAGTAGTGTAAGAAGACTGGAGCACATCCTGAGAGATTTCTAACATGGACCACACTGCACAGATGAAGACCTCAGATCCTGCACCCCTGAAGAGACGGAATGGGTCTGGTATTGGTGTGACAAGCTCTGATTGACATGATGTTGACTGCGGCTAGTACGAAGCATCATTAAAATTTTACATTGCTCAACTGTGAGTGGATAAGGGATTGCACAAGCAACCAATAGAATCAGCTTTGGCACTTCATAATCCCCTTAGGCATGGGATTTACCACACACTGCACCCCTAGACAACATGGGCCATCCAAGCAGGCACTCGAGGGTTAATAAACCTCAAAGAAGTACTGCTAATTAAGCCTGGTAATATGATAATCTAAACAAAAGAGTGGCAACAGGCTTACAATGACAAAAAACGTGCCATTGTAAGTCTGTTGCCACTCTTTTGTGATTATCACTCATGCATTAGTTAAGTTAGCACGTGGAAGTTCAATTTTTTCTTAATTTGGACTCCACTGACCTATGATGATGTTCCTCATGGGCGAGGCAAGGTATCCTGGCATGCGGGGCTCGCGCCTGTAGTTGGAACCCAGCCTAGTCTGCAGACAGTGGATCAGCTCCGAGATTTGATCACAAGCTCTGGTGAGGCATGCAGCCAACGACACTGAAAAAAAAATTAGAGAGATTTGTTAGTTCAGGGTTACTTATATACAATAGTTGGTCTCAAGCTGAAGAATTTATGCAGATTCCAAACAATGACTATTTCTTTTCCAGAGTGCATTGAATGTAAAAGCTCCTGCTAATGTGAAGTACTAACTTGCCCAGCTATGCCAATCAAATTTTTCAGGAGGGAAAAAAACATGTACAAATTGTTCAATAATGAATTTAAAATCATGAATCTTCACATTATACAAGTATTTAAAACTTAAAATTTAATGTTAAAATCTGTTCTTTGAATATTGAAAAATTCAGACACTACAATATTTCTTTCTACTGCTTTAAGACACAGCCATTGTGCCCTTCAATAACAAAGTCACATGGTGAGAGCAAAAAAAGCTAAAAAAAAAAAAAAAAAAAGGCTGCTGATAGAGTGATTCTTTACAAATGATTTTACTCTCAATACTTCGACTATTTTTGTTTGGCACTATCAATCAGTGTTGCGTTCTTTCACATCAAAAATTGAAAGAAAAACTTACCATCATCATCCTCAGGCTCATCCCTGTGGTCTTCATAGAAAATGGTGGCCACATCCTCACCAGGGAGGACAGCAACTGTCGGAAAATAAATTGTTTACATACAAGGTTCTTTTCATACTTCGGGATTAGTACAAAGAATATCCATTTCATTTGTAGATGAAAGAATACCAACTTGTTTTCATTGGTATCAACTCTTCTCCAAGAAATGAAACCCAATTGACAAAAATTCAAATGAAATATACTCCAAATAGCAAAGTTGATGTTTTTATTTCATTAATTTTGTTGTTGTTGCTATAATCATTATCACATTAAAAATCATTAAAACTTGGTAACACAGTCTTCAGCAAAACAATTAAATGTTGATCTATTTAATAATTCAGATTTCTTTAAAAACCAGATATTTTATCTGATCCAGTAATTGTCAGTAGTATATCAAGTTTGTCCATGTACTCTATGAATGTTATTGTCATTATCCTGAGAGGTTCTCCACTGACCAGAGGAGAGGAGCTGGTGGACGGAGGCGATGACGGAGCAGACCCAGGAGGCGTTCTCGGCAGCCCCCATTAGCTGGTGCAATTCCTGGTCCTGCAGCAGCATGGACAGGCACAGCAGGCAGGTCTGCAGCTGCTCCGAGGGTGGCAGGCTGTCCTGGTGGTGCAGGCAGAAATGCACCATCTGCGAGGCAGCAGCCGACCAACAAAGAAAAGAATGGATTAAACCTATACCATTTATCTAGCCATGTTGAAGAACCGTTGGGAAAGGGACCAAAAATTGAGATCTGTTTTCTAGACCAGAGGTAGCAATTAGCATAGAAAAGCAGTGATTAAAGAAACATTATTGCTGCTCTATTTACTATCGGCATAAAAGGACAGTAGGGAAATTAATAAATAGGCATGTAAGTAAAAAGTACATATTGAATATTGATAAAACGCTCGTCCATGGTCATGACCATGCTCTAAGTTCTTTAAAATACTACATCCCTTAGAAATCATAGTACATGTGATTATAGATACGATCAAATGGGCATGTTACCCCTTTTCATATTAAGATAACAGTCTGCAACCAAGGAGGCCTCTGTGCTTTACATCCAAAATAAAAACTCCTTTGTTGATAAATGGACAAGAGCGTGACCAAAGACTTATTTGATAACAAGTTTGAACAAAGACAGCAGTGTTCTCTCTGTCTATAAGACACAGCATATAAAACTGAAAAAGACAAGTTTGTAATGTGGCTATGGGCAGGGAAGTGAATGAGAGGGAGGTAAAAGAGAATACCAGAGAGGAATTATATAACTTTCATTTTTTAAAAACCTTAATTATCTTTCTTCATTACTCTCTTTCTTCCTTGAGATAAATATTTCCGCTACCCTTCACTCACCTCCGACACCAGAACAGCAAACCGGGCAACCTCTTTGTGGTGCTCTTTAGGTATCTGTGCCGCCTTCCAGGGAAATTGTTGCAGGGCCTCCATGTATCGCACCAAGGCTGAGGCCAGGGAGAAGTTCGTCTCTGTCCAATGAACGTCTGTGTACAGCTCCTCCAAGTGGTCCATATAGTGAAGGCTGGAAGCTGGGACACAGTCTGACATTCCCACACACACAAAATCAACAAATAAAAAAAAAAAAGGATTTTAAATAAAACAAATGCAAAAATTAAAACTCACAATGAAAAGATATCCCCTATTTCAATACTAAATGAGCTAATACTAACCCTTTCATGATGTTTGGGAAATTCCCAACTTTTCGCAACTTCTTGATTGAGTGGGAACCCTGGGTACCTTTGCAGAGTGGCCTAGAATCTACGACATGACACAAATAACCGAAAAGACGTTGGTTTTTCGTGTTATTGGTTCAAATCCTATACCACTCTAAATTCCCTACTGAAATCCTGACAGTGAAATTACCATATAAACGGATCAATCAATAAGAACGTTGAAACAAAACTAAAGAAAATAAATAAACGCAGAGGGTACCTAGGAATGCCAAGCACTGATGAGGGACAGGGAGTTGAGTCACCACGTTACTGATGTGCATGAACAGTGTGAGCTGAGAGGCCTGGAAAAGCGGGTCCACTGTGGGCTCCCTCGGCTCCCCCACAGCCCCTGCTGGACTCAGTGAGTAACCTCCCTTGGATTCCAGGTCCCTGTTGTAGCGTAGCATGGTGCGGAAAGCCCCCAGGGAAATGCATTCCTCCAATATGCACAATGCAAACTCCTACAATGGAAACGATAAATTGTATGGACTGGCCTTGATCACAACTGGGTTTCAGGGTGGGATAGTTCTATAAATGCTTTACTGTTCTAAAATTTATTTCCGAAAGTTAAAAGATTTATCCATTAAAAAGTAATAAAAAATTGCAAAATATCCAAGTGAAAATGGTGAACATCGAGAAAGAAAGAATATCATTACTCTCCATTTTTTCACTGTATGTCAAACAAAACCTTTAAATTGCAATCTAGATGGTTTTGTTATCCTTATCCCTTCATATTGCCTTAGCAGTGTCGGGACTGTTATCTAAGGAGCTGGGAAAAAATATGGATCACAAGAAATGAAGACAGGCAGAGGATCAGTCCACCATGCCTAATCTTGCGTGGCATCATGAGCAATACATAAGGGGTATTACTCAATCTTAAGCAAAACAATAGTTGCTGTTGCCTTTGGTAGTATCTGCTCATTGAGAAAGACCAATGAGCCAATTTACCACAGGGCGTCTATCTAGATGGTAACAGTCAAATAACTGTTGAACATTTAAAACAGTAGGTATATCATAAGCAGGTACAAAAGTTACATAGTGTGGCTTGGTAGTTGTTGTCAAGTTGTATTTCTACATAGGGAGATCAGCAGATTAGCAATAGCAAAATTTTGCACATAATTTTTATCAGGTTTTTGTGATCCTTGGACCTCTTCTATTTGGTTAGGCATTTTTTAAAGGAATTTGATAGTTTACCTACCTTTGTCATTGTGATGGACAGGATGTCTGGGTACTCAAGTCTCTGCAGCAGGAATGCACACTCACGGCTGTTTGGGCTGGTCTGAAAACACTGCTCTTTCACTATGGACATGTAAAATTCCTGTAGAGGAGATTGACATCGAAGATGATAATGTTAAGCCAAACTCAAGTAATCATAACTTCCACTAAGCCAAAAAGTAAGATAAGAGTCTCAGATCTATTTTCTCTAACAGGCAGAAACAAAAGCTGTGCCGAACAAAGTCTTGACCAAACTAAGCCGTCTGATCTAGTCTCAATTCATTTAAATAAAACATGTCATACTTTTTAACCAAAGAGTTTTCTCCATAGAGAATTCAAACTTTTAAGATTCTTGCTACCTTTAAAACCACGGAGTAGCATCACTCCCTCTGTCTTTTCTCACTTTTGCAAATATCGATGTTTAGCAATCTCCTTCCCACACTATGGAATATTAAGAAGAAATCTAATTGATTAGTATAATGGCCTTTCCTGTGTAGAAACAAGATTATAAAGGGGAGGGAAGGGAGAGAAAACTTTACATAACAACAAGATTAAGTGATAAAGTGCGTGTGTTTTGTTTCCTTTTCTTTGAAAAAAATGTCCCTTTAAGATAAAAAACAAAAAACCCAAAAAAATATGGCATAGCTATTCCATACAAGAACTGCACTCCGGAAGACCTGGAAACACAGGAACAAAGGATTTGAGAAAATTGGGCTTCTAAGATCTACACTCATGATAAAAAAAAAAAACCAAGTGACATGACTGCAATTGGCTTCTACTGCTATGACAGACAAGAGCTCAGCAGGGCTCAGCTGATAAGGCTTCTGACTCACATGCCAAAAGAGAGAGCGGGTTTGATTACTACTGGGGCCATCTTGCCTATCGCACTGAAAGGGTGCCCAGTGGAAGACATCTAGGTTGTCCCACAAACCCAGAGAAAAAATTCTCCCATAGGATTTCATAAAGGATATCGTTCGTTCAAGTCTCTAAACTTGTAAGTCTGAATTGGCCAACTTTTCAGGAGAGGGGACAAACAATCTCATAACATACAATCTAGTCCAAAAGTGTTGAAACTTTTTCCAACACGTTTTTTTTTTGTGCAATTTCAACAATTCACTGTAGTTTGTTCTTGAATTTTACACTTGAATTTATTAATGTGTATATAAAAGCTATAGCCTTGCAAGTTTCTCACAATATTGCAAGCTCTAAACTCGTTAGTCAATGTAACCTCGTAAAGCTTCACAGAACTTGCAAGTCCTTGACTTGTAACTATTTGACATGAGACCAGAGGAAAGCATTCAAGCAGATTGACACAATTTCATTGGTTAAAAAGAGCAAGACATTTATAGAGATGAAGCATTTGGGCTTTCCACATCTTTCCAATGTAAAATGTTTGTTTTTCAAACATCGGGGATTTATGAGTTTAGAGACTTGAACCTACGATATCTTATTTCACTATGCTTTATCACCTTGTCAATTGTAATGGCAGCCACGTCAATGGGATCCACAACCAGTGGGTGAGAACGTTCTGGGGACAGTTTCACCTGGAAGGTGGACCCGTTGGCAGCACACAGCTTGCTCAGCAGGGAGGCCAGCCGCTGATGTCTGAAATTTGACACACGGAATTTCCCATATCAGTTAAAGCAAGAAAAGTCCTATTTACAAACATTTGCAACATCAAGACTAAAGAAGAGCACATAGCAATAACCCTATAAAACTGATCCTGACTCTATAAGCAGCAACACAACTAAAATCACAAACAAACATAAGAGATCATCAGAATGAGTTAAAATAATTTTATTTGAAAGTTTGTTGAACATAATAAGTATTATAACTGCCTTGTGTTAAATCGGCTCATTGGTATTTCTGATTGAGCAGATACCAGAGGAAACAGCAGCTATTGTTTGGCATAAGATTGAGTAATACCCCATATGTATTACTCATTATGCCATTCACGATTAGGCACAGTGGACTGATTATCCGCCTGTCTTCATTTCCTGTGATTCAGAGGTTTTCCCAGCTCCTTGGAGTTGGATCCTGACACTGCTGAGGCAGTATGAAGGGATATGGATAACAAAACATAAGAAGTATTATAAATCAAATGAGAGCAATAATAATGATCACGCAATTTGTCAAACTTTATCTCACCACTTTTGAATTATTCCTTATGAGCAAATTTCAGGCATGTTTAGGGATTAGTCCACTCTACTGACAAAATTCAAATTTCAACTCCTTGGCAACCCTTTATGTCCAACTGACAACTATTGCCACTCCCTTTGCACTGTTATAGTATATCAAGATGTAGCTGTAATATATGGTTGATTGTTGCGAGAAACTGAGCCTTTAGAGCTTAACTCATGGCCAGCATTTCAGCTGAAGTCTTATGGGCCACAGGCAGGTAGAGTGGCCCCCAAGGAGAGCTGGGAGTGCCTGGAAGGAGTAAGTAGTATTAATTGGTATAAAAAGGTACACTACCTTTGTATTAAACCATTGGATTTCATGAACTGTAGCAACTTTTCTATATCTTCTTTTGGCAGTTGTTTACTTCTTTCCTGGAAAAGAGAAAAAAAGGACAATGATCTCCTCGTTACTAATTACAAAAAAAAAACCCCAACAAAACAAAAAAAACACCAAACTTTTCCAGAAAAATAAGACTTCCTTGTGTAGCATGTGCAAATTTTTAAAAGCAGTATCCCATCTTCACATACTCAATTTCTCTGTGAGTCTTCAGGAAAAGCAATGGCAAGCTTCAGAATGTCATCTACTTATATTTTGCTTACCACTGGAGCTTTTCATAGGTACAACAGCATTGAAGAAATCATACATGGTAGCAGGAAAACACATTTTGCTAGCAAAATTCAAGCTTACAAAGGAGAAGGGAAAAAAATATATATAGGCTGTCTTTTTAATAATGCAGAATAAAGAATTGAAATGTAGAAAAATCAAAACTACTTCAAAACTATTCATATCATATCAGAATATTTTAGTTGATACAAAGATCATTGAATTCCAACCATTGCAGAGATCTAAGCCTTTAGATGAAACCAGCCATGTTCGGTCATTTTTTCTGTCTTTAACCTATCAACTATGGGTAAAGTATACTCCTCACGCAATTCCAGATAATTTTCTGATGTTGAAGAAAAATGGCCCAATCTTAATGTTATTTGTTAAAGCACACAAAACATTCAGCTTTAGCGAGTTGCATTGAATCTCGATTGCCTTGTCGCGTTTCTGAGTGCCCCAAAGTCACACGTTGTGTCGGTTGACAGGAGTATAAACAAAACATCTTGCCTCATTAGAGAACAAAAGGTTATAAAAAATGCCTCTGTTTAGAATACGTTTGCAAACTCAATGCATGCTGGTCATTCGTTAAAATTTGAATTCAGCATCAGATTTAACCACATCACAATGACTGTCAGCTGCCATGTATCTGAGATGACTATGACACAAAATAAACATAACTGGTCCATCATTTACAAGTTATTTGGTTTCTTTTCATCAAGTCATTGCCCAGCTATTTCAATTCTTTATCCTGTACAATAGAAGAGACACCCCTATACATACTTCCAATTCAATTCCTTAATATCTATCTAAGATAAAAAGCCAGCTACACTATCACTGTCAATATTTCCCAAAACTCTGTCCTCTTTCAGGCTGGTTGGAGTGGCAAAATAGATAACGCATTCCAGAAGCAACCCAGAATATCTGTGTTCAAACCCTGATATGACACTTTGAAATCCCCTTGGACAAGAAATTTACAACCACAAATTGCAAACCTAGGCAATATGAGGGATTCCTGATAGCCACAAGCTAAAGCCTAATGTCCTTTGTTGGGTGCCTCTACTTAAAAACTGACTTTTCAGGAGAATAAAGGCTATCAACAATATTTTTTTCCCCTTCCCTGACCTCAGGGCTTTCCCCCAGCAAGAACTCAAGCCGGTGACATGTGATGGAGTCTGTTAAGCGTGTGACCGATAGTAGGTGACTCCCCAGGAACTTGTCAATCAACAACGCAACTAAGGAACCACTCTGGGATGTGTGGATGGCCTCTAGGCATTTCAACGTCTTCTTGATCATGGAGGGCTGAGAATATAAGAAAACAAAACAAAAAAAATCAAATGGCTGTGGAAATTTTATGACCATCACTTTTACTTGTGTACAGATCTATACCATTATAAACTTACCACAACACATAATCGAAAACAGGTGCAAGTAAGAAAAAAATCATTTCTATAAAAAGATCAGCATTATTGTTTAAGACATATCAAACTATGCATCATTTTCATGAATAATAATAATACATGCAAATTCCATCCATTTTTTGCACCATAATTTTTTACTTTTTTAAATTGATGGCACAAGACATAATTTTTTAACCCTATGCAATTTTTCAGTTTAAAAAATCAATTTGAATTTTTTGGGTTGGGACAAAATTCTCTAAAAATTATAAAAAATATATTTACCAAAAACAGGCATTAAATGAGCTATACAGTTGTTTCCTAACTTTTTCTTGTATCGAAAGAAGTAGAAAAGAAATGGTTTTACTGAAGATCAAACGCATGAGGAAAAAAAGACTGCAATGTTTGGGTCATTACTTATATAAGGAACTTTGAAATACAAAATATGTTTCATAATAAGATACTCCATTCATTCATCTTTCATAATATGTATGGTTATACTTAATTCCTTCTTCTTCTTCTTCTTCTTCAATTATATCGACTGACTCAGTGGAACTGAGTATTACTGTCGATGCGGGCATAA
>JBCIKM010075837.1:0-14896 GCA_039654465.1 Melibe viridis | reverse complement strand
TATTCCATAGTCTTATAGTGCTGGGGAAGAAAGAATTAAGGTGGCAGTCTAAGTTTGATTGTGGGATATTATAATTTCTCTTTTATTTTGCCTGGTATTTATTTTGTGATATCTGATTTGGTATTCATCAATGGGTACGTCGATAAGTTTGTTTATACCTTTGTAAAAGGTCGTGGTTTTGTTCCTCTAAGGGTATCCATCGTAGCCTTTCCAAGTTAGTTTTTGTGCTACCATTTGTGTATTCGTAATTATTTGTTATAAAGCGTGCTGCATTTATTTTTTACCTTTTCTAATTCATCTATCTGTTTTTTAGTATGGGGGTCCATAGTTTAGCATTGGTTTCACTATCGTATTAACACACTTTTCCTTGATAACTTTTGGAATATTGGTTAGAACTTCGACAATTTTTATGTTTTTATTTCGCTATCCTTCTCAGGTGCTCAGTGCCAAAGTGTACGACTTTTGCTCTGCCATGGACTCCGAACGAGGCACGAGTGACCCAGTGTTCATTACATCCGCCAAGAGACGCATCGCTTTCACCGACTCCAAATCGAGGTCCAGAGCTTCCAGCGGTTACGTCAATGCGAGGACAGAGTTCAGGGAGAAACGCACGGGCCTCGTGCCTTTAACGGCTACGGTTTAAAATCCAACCTGAGTCGTATATATACCAGTTATGTGTTTTCTTGGCAAAGAAATTTCAGTGTTCATTGCCTCATCCTAGTGATGGATCAGGACCAACGCTACTGTCTTCAGAAGTGTAATCGCGCTTAATTAACAGACCAAAGTTTTAATCTTATAGGTTTCTTGACACGGATGGTTATGGGATTTACAACATGCCATTGTAAAGCATCTTGAAGGCAGTGTTGACCGTGGATATGATCGTAATATAATGACAAAAAAACACAACAAATTTACTTTGAGATTGCAGGCGCATGCGGATCATAAGAACTCGTTCAAGGATCATATTGGTTGTGCTGCCCACTTACTACTACACAATTTTGACTTGGTAAACAAGCTACCAGAGCCACAACCCCCCACCCCCTCCTCATATGGATACATGGATGGCTGTAAATCTTGTAGGTCCCTTATCGCAGATGTTGTCTTTGTCGGACAATTGATTTTGAAAAGTTGTGCAGAATTACCCCGATGTGCCAGCAGGACCATATCCAGTAGTCTATGAGAAAAAGAAACTTCCCGTACTTTGGTAGATTATAATCTGATAGACCTTCTGTTAATTCCATTGAAATTTATTCTACTTGTAAAACAATCCTTGTACAACCTTGTGGACTTTCATACAGAAATTGCTGGTTTATAAAAGACCAGGTGTTTTGAGCTACAAAAAAAAAAAAAAAGACTTTTTATCCCATGATCTAAAATTTGAACTAAACTCCATAACTGGTTAGGATATGCTTGTAACACATACAAATATTCAAGTTTTTGTTTAGGCAGTTTCGATGGATAAAGGCAATTGTATTTCTTCAGTAATGTGAATTTCCTTGTGCAGAAATCTAGCCCAGGCAGATAGTGACTTAAAAATCTTATCATATTTTCTGGAGTCAAAAGTGTATGACAGCCGACTCTCCACATGATGGAAATGCCATCACCATCAAACAAGGGTTGGCTGCCTCTACTTGGAATGTTCCAACGGCTAACTTGGGTCCTAGGTAAAACTGATTGTTTCCATTCTTTACAGGTTCTGAGTTATTAACAAAATAGGCCAATATTTGTCTCTGGTTTTATTTGGTTAAATTGGGATTCCAACGCAAATGAAAAGAGACAAAAGAGACAACGCAGCATTATTGACCTACTTACTTGTTGTATTGTGATATATAGTGTGTAAAGTACTCTATCACAACATTTATATTGTAATATACAGCTTACTCCTTAAGTCCCTCTACATTGTTATTTCATGTATTGATAAGAAATGAATTAAAAGCGAATATCTGCTTCACATCTACTGGTCTTTACGTCATTTCAAGTTTTTTAATTAATGATATTATGCATCCATTTCTTTGGGGAGAAGGTTGTTAACCATAGAAACTATTGAAAAAAAAACAAACAAACAAAAATAACCCAAGAGAAAGTGATCTTTTCACAAATGTAAAATATTGTTGGTGACTGCCTCGTGTTTTTTCCAGAGCTTTTGTTGTTTGTCTATCCAGGTCCAAAGCCATTTTCACTCATTACCGCTACCAAGGCCATGGATAAATGAGTCAAAATTCAAGGGCCAATAATTTCAATCAGAGACCAAACTTTCTTCATTTCCAAGCAAGAAGAACTACAGTAGAAGTTCTTAAATGCAATATATAAACCATGAAACAGATAAATCTCTGTTTTTCTTAACACTAAATCAAGTCTGACAACTCAACACTTACATACTCAGTTCTTTAATCCTGAAACACATCACACAAAAATTCGGACGGATATTATTCATATGAAATCTTTAAGGAATAGATTTTTTAAATTCACAACGAAAGATCAAAATCAAACATAAAAAACACCCTGTAGATAATAAAAGGATACAATAAATTTGAGTTTTTAAAATTTATCTCCATGAGATCAAGAAAATTTGTATTAATGGGTCTTAAAAAAAAAAAAAACACCCTGCATTCATCTCACAAAAAATGTTCTTACTTGAGCATCCCCCTCTCCTCCTCCTTTCGTGTGTTTTGTTCTTTTCTCTCTCCCATTCTTCCCCACTACCATACTTCTCTTTTTAATCTTTCTCTTCCAAACTACTCTCCCTTGCACATACACTCTCTCTTTCACTCTCTCTCTCTCTCATTAACACATTATTTTGATTTCCTTTTATGCTTTTATCACGACTATTTGAGGTGTCATTAAATTTTTATTTTTTTTACATTGACCCCTCTCCATAGTCATTTGCCAATGGATCTGAATTATTGCTACAATACAAAGTGATGAGTATCAAAACAATACACACACTTATTGATTGGTTAAACAACTACGACGCTCTCGCTGACAGGCATGCTGACGACTCCAGTGATGATGGGCACGGACTGGGTCTGTTTCAGAACATACACCTGAAAATAATACTCGAATTGTATAAACAATGCAGAATATACACTTGAAATAATGTGCAAACAAAGCTGAACATACACCTTAAGTTAAGCAATATTTGTCTTGTATCAATAAAACAGATCATACCCTGGAAATAATTTGCAGCTTCTTATATTATATACAAGGCAGAGCATAAACTAAAAATATTTTGCCACTGGTTTATATAAAGAAAGGTAGATAAATGCTTTACACAAGCAAAATAATATGAGGCTGGATAAAACAAGGCAGAAAACAACATTCTGGCAAATAGCTGCACTAAAACCTCTAAAGACTTTTCTTACAAGAAAAAATCTTCAGACATATTACAATATTATATTATTTTTTTCATAAAATCCAGCAAACTAGTGGAATGGATAAACCAGAACAAATTGGGTGTGGTAGTCAAAATAAAGAAATTTCACAAATGTTTGAAAAACTTTTTCTATGAAAATCTCCTCTTTCACAACCCCAAAAAAGCCCAACAACAATACTACAACTATGAAAACTTAGAGCTCACCTTCACATTGTCCGAGATTCCTTTGTCACTGAGACAATCAACAAACGTTTCAAAGTCATATGTTAAGCCTGGCACAAGGATTGGGACCTGAAAAACAGGAACATCAGATTGCCAAATTTTACTGGGTACTAGAGAATGCATTTTTTAAACTAGCATAATAATAATAACAATTATATAATAATAATCGTAAGGTCACATGACCTGTTTGCTTGAAATACCAAAGGCTCCCAAACTAGATCCTAAAACGATCTGAAAGAATGTCAAGCATATTTTTTTTCATCCCAAAAGTGTGCGCAAACCAAAAATCAAAAGCTGAAAATAGCTGTTTAATTTTATTTAGAATTTAATTTTACAAACACCTGAAGCAGACAAATAGTGATCTATGTTTCATTCTAAACACAAATAGAAACCAGCCTCAATCCGATACTTGGTGCAAAATCATCTGCTTGAGAAGTTCTACACTGCTGAGAAATTCTGACAATTTGTAGAAGACAGCATTTATCGTAATAATGATATTGATGATGATGATGATGATGATGATGATGATGAGGATGAGGATAATGAGGATGATGATGATGATGATAATGATAATATTAAAGAAGAAGATGACGCTGAAAAATATTTTGACAGGAAAGGGAATTAAGTATAGCAAAGAAACCAAAGCAGTGTGATTTGTAAGATGAATTAAAATTTCATGTACCTGGATGATTTTCTTTCTGAAATTATATAACTTTTCATCGTAATCAAATGTGATGAGCAAATTTGATGAGGCCTGACTCAGGGACGTGTTTTGAAGCTTGGTGGTGAACTTGAAAGTTGGACCAACTCCTTGAACCTGTGGTCAAGAATGAATGGTGAAATTTCAATTTTGATATTAACTTTTTTTCTGCAGTCATCTTACCACTCCCTAAATTATGGTCAAAGAGGACATATCATCAGGATATTTTCTCACTGTTATGTCTTGCACAATGATATAACGAAGAATGATAATTAAAACTTTCTTTAGTGCAACAATAGTGAAATAAATAGCACATCAAAAGCTCCTTCTTTTTGGGGTAAGGAATGAATAGGAGCCAGAATTAAATACAACATCATATGGTTTTCAGAAATGAATGAAATTGTAAAACACAAAATACTCACATGAGCAGTCAGTTTTAAGGGTTCTGCTGGATCGGATGAGATGGGGTTCAGGCTGTTATCTAAAACCTTCACATACTCCTTCAGTACCCGAAGTCTCAGCACAGCTAAGTCTCTCTGGAATGTACGGTGCATCACTGTGGGGTAGTGAATGAAAGAGGAAATAAGTTTAATATTGAAAAGAAAATGAATGATATGGTGTCATTTTTTACTTCTTTAAGCAGATAACATGACTAGTCGATGCTTGTGTAGAATAAAAGTAAGTTCATGACATCATAAAAAGCTGTCATGACACCTTAACATTATTTGATTTTTTTCCAGATACTATTGAAATAATTCTGCAAATAAAATTCTTTTAAAACTTGAAAATCATCTAAAAGGATTAAACTTTCATTTTTATCCATATTGGTTCTGCAATGATATCACAAAGCTTTTAATAACATTTTTCATAAGTCTTCTTAATTACACAATATGCGTACATTTCCAAGGCAGGGATGCCAGTCAACAATAGTCATTATTAAAAACAAAACAGTCATTATTCCCAGTGCAGAAAAACTAATTTCCTATTATTGATGTAAATATCTTATCATAATAACTGTCAAAAAAATATGACACAAATGTAAAAATTACAGAAAATAATGAACAAAAAAAAGTCCCCTGTAATTGTATCAGTATTGAGAGAGACCAAAAAAACAAACCTTCTTTGCTTTCTATTCCTCTTTGTTTTCATTCGTTTGTTCATTATCTTTTTGAAAAAGGGGAAGGGTGAACTTACTGATTCCATTTTCTCTCTCCCTTTGGGTCTGGTCCACAAACAGCTTTGTTTTCCGTGGCACATTCAGTTTGACGTTTTGGGCTGCTGGAGGTCCTGCACACAGATCTTTCTCTTCAAATTTGGCCGTTCTTTTCAGAATCTTGACAAACAATCCACCACCTTCAAAAAGGAATAAAAGAAATTGGTTTATCCTGAGCATTCGTTTCCCACATACAAAACTTAATAATTCAGAAGGCAGAAAAATACACAAAATTGGGATGAAAAGTTTTGGGGTCAAATTTGCATAGGAACCATAAGGTGGTTGTTTGCAAAATTTATTGAGTTTCTCTGTTGGGTGATCACTGCTTAGCCCCAAAGTAAATAAGATTACGCACATAGATTTAGGCTCTAGGAGGTCTTATATGCACCTTCTTGTGTCAAAAAACCTTAGCAGCTGTGCAGGAAAATTTTAAAATTACTTCCTAGAAAATTTTCAGGGTGCCTAACCAGTTGGATAGGGAAGACATCCTGTATAAAACATAAACTAAAAACAAAGTAAACAAATTTAAAAAATGAAATAAATAGTCTCTTGTGACAACCTATCAAAATAGGGAAAAATCCATAAGAAGAAGAAGATGAATGCCTTAAAAAAAGCAAATGGTTTAGAATAAAGCTTACCAAAACACTAGAAAGTAATAAATTAAAATAGAACTTTTGATAAAAAGACAACACACAAACCAGTTTTTTCTAAGGAGTATCTTATATCAAGATCACTTAAATGAGAGCCAATTTTTTCCCTGTCCTCTCATATTTATCACCATATCATCATGTCAAAACATTAACTGCTGTGTTATTAATAAAACTTTGACTCCCATGCCTCAAATTTTTGCTTGTAATATTGGACATTCCCATTTTTATAAGCTTACGTTTTGTAGTCATAACCAGGGTACCGTCTTCCCTGCCAAAGCGTCCAAATCTTAAGCCTGTCACTACATCCTCCATCTTGATTATGTCCACTAAAAACTTCTCCTTGTAGATGTGCACCTCCTTATTACTGAGGGCGACGAGGACAGCTGAAAAGCTCCTGGGCTTGTAATCGATGACTTCGATGGTGGTGATGCTGGCAGGGAGCCGCACAGTCCACAGCTTTTTACCCTGGAGAAAAATTATATCAGAAAACCTTTACACAATAACTTTTCTGCGTTAGATTATGTTAATAGATTAATATTTATAGATAGAAAAAGATACATATGAATTCCAAATATAATACAAGCATTAAATCAGGATCATAAAAAATTTTGGGACTTATTCTAAACATAATGAGAAGTTGTTGTATAAGCATGACCTCTTTTTTGTTTCTATCCACTGAATATTTCTGTTGATATAAGTGTTTGACCAATCAGGAACACATCAGAAAAACATATTTAGGGGAACAGCTATTGAGCACTGTTTACCTTTGATGTGAAACAATGGAGGCTCTCATCCATGCAGCCCACGTAGATGTTTTTGTTGATTCGTTCCATTCCAACAGGCTGAGAGTTCAGTTCTATCATGTGCCTCATTGCATCTTTGGCTCCCCTAAATGTAACATCCAAAGTTATTGACATACTTAAGAAGGATTGAAGACTGACAATAATCAACAGGACAACTGATAATAAGACTTAATTAAAATTGATAATTCAGACACAAATTGTACCTCAAGGAAAAAATATATCATTTCTATGTTTGGAAAAAGCAAAATTGGCAAAAATTATTTTCTTCTATTTGTATCTCAACATACCACTTAACTTATAAACTGAAATTCTTCAAGGCATGTGCCTTTTCCATTCAAGTAAAAAAAGATTTCCATTGCAAATAAAAAGCATAAATTGAAATATGAAACAATTGCAAGGTTCAGAAAAAAGGATAAAAAAACCATGTTAACCTTTTGAGAGTGTAGATGGAGCCGTTTCTACAGGATACCACTATACGATAGTCCACATCAAAAAGTCCATTAACACTGAGGAATACTGGAATGCTTGGAAGCTCCATCTGAAGGCCATAAAAATATAATTTCAGTAGTTTTCTTATATGTTTCTGACGGTTGCAAGCCAAGAGCAATTAAAAGGAAGATTTAATGACGTATCTAAATTTTCTTAGAACCATCTTAACTGATTTACTGATTGAAGGCAAAACTCTGAAATTGTTACAGCCAATGAAGTAAAAGTCAATAGAAGCTGAAGATATGGCACCAATGGTTCAGTGGTTAACACAACCTGCTGATGTAAGAGTCAGTCAGGCAACAGTTGGTGTGGCTGGTGTCTGGATTTTGGGATCAGCCCCAATTGGAAAAAAAAATAAATATAGAAACCACTGGCCAACGGCGTTGTTCACTTGAATAAGGCACTTCACCTCATTTACCTCATCTTATTAGATATGGATATAGATCTCAGAGGTCCCCCTGGTTGTAAATAACATTGTCCCTTCGCCTAAAAAATTGTATAGGCCTAACAGGCAAAAGTGCTATACAATAAATACAAATGTATTGTTTACATTTTTTGTTCTCTAAGCTGAAGATGACATCACAGAATGAAGATAAAACCAAAGACAATGAGAAAAAAACAATACAAAAGCAGGAAGCAAGCTTTCCATGATTGAACTACCATTAGATTACAAATTCATGAAAAACAACATACGCATTTTGAATTTCCTAAACAAATCATACTCGTCTTTATCCAGGAAAAATGAAAAACACCATAATATTATATTCTTTTGCAAAAAATCAAAAGTCCTATTCTTGGTCTGCGTCTTTGAAAGCATGTGTTCAGCTTTCCATTCAGTTCTAGATTTGTAAAGACGCTATGAATATGAAACATGATGTCTGTATCTCCAAACATTTTTTTTATTACACAGCTGCAAATTCCTTTGATGTTTTGCAGTCTTTGCTTTGTTTGTATTAAAAAGGCTAAAAAATGAGATTGAAACATTTATTTTCCATACTCTCTCTCAGACATGTTGATAATATTTCAGTGTCATGTAATCTCAATTATTTTTATAGAGAAGTAATGAAGTCGCTACTTTTTATTTTATTATATTGTTCAGTTGATAATGTAAAGGTAAAAATTGTTGTATGTAGTGTGACTGAAGTTTCACTTTATTTCTTATTTACCTCCACAAACAAACTTCATCATTGGTTAATTATTCAAATTGCAAAAGATAATTTGTAATATTTGGGATGCAATGGGAAAGATGCATTCCAAGTTGTCCAGCGTTTTTAAAGAAATAGGCCCAAAACTGGCATCGCCGAGTTTTCAAACACACTATAGATTTCAAAATTTGAAAAAGCAGAAACTGACTGTGGCCAAAACAGTGAATGCCTCAGGGTCCAGGATGTAAACGCTTTTGCTCTCTGTTCCCAGCACTAGACAACTGATAGCATCCTCATCTGCTACCGATTTCTTCATGGTAGCCAGACATGTGATGACAGTCTGTAAAAGAAACAAAATGATGCATTATTAAGCTCCATATTGCTTTCTCCACCACAAACTCATCTTTTAATTATTACTGAAACTGAAATACCATAGCCTACTTGGCAAGATGCTTATAAATGTCAGGGAGCAGAATTGGCATCAACACCAATAGTACACGACAGTGGACTGCAGATTATTTAAATGATAGATAGACACTATGAGAAAGGGACATAGATATGCATGAAAAAATAAAGTGACGACATGTAAAATCATCCAACACAAAATATCATATCATAGCAACAACTTTCCGATTTTTATCTCTGACCCTAACAGCGATACGTAATTTCAAAACTGTTACATTGCATTAATTCATAACAGCACAGTTCAAATGGCCTGCATGTAAAGAATTACACATATAACATAGAATGTATCCTATTGAACTTTTTAAAGATATTTACAGGTCATGAAATACAGAGTAAAATTAACTTGTTCAATAATTATTTACATACCTGTTTCTTTAAAGGTGAATTTTTGTGCAGGTTGACAAAGTTTTCCACCATAGTGGGTTCTAATTGAAGAAGCCTCAAGGATCTCACAGTCAATGAACATCCCTCTTGTCTGTATAAATAATCAATTGCATCTGGTTACTACATAGTTCCAACACATGCACTTCTTATTTTTCAAAGCTATCATATGTGTGTATCAATTTTAAAAAAAGTATGACTAAACTTCTCAACAATATATCCATTAAGGATTCAATTACCATTAAAAAAAAAAATTAAATGCGTGAGAGAAAAATAAACAATATTTCACTTTACGTTAATTTATGATTAATTAGTTAAAATTTCCAGGAATTACATGAATCAATATATGACAGGAATGTAAAAACATACCTTAGGCCCTCCAAAATTTCCCTCATGCTGTAGATATTTACTTGATCCTGTTGACAAAATAATATAATGAATAATGGCCACATAAGAATAAAATATAATAATAATAACTAGACTAATGCTAATACTACTAACTAACATGAACAATACAAAGCAAGTGAAAATTATGCGATTATAAAATATTATGGTTTTTGAGAATCTTAACTTTTTATACATAAAAAGAATCTCTTGGACTCTCTCCAAAGTTTTGGACCAGCACAGTCAAGAGTGAAATTGTAAAGTCTACTAAAAATCACTGCGTGTTTGTGAAAGAGGTTGTCTGTTGGAGTTTAATTATCTGCAAAATAGTTAGCACCTGAAACAGGCAAACACACAAAGATGAAAACATTATTTTTTCTTTTTATATTGTCAACCCTAGCTTTTGGAGGTAGACAATGCAAAGATTCCAATAACATTTAAACCAGTCAAAGCAGCCTGTACTAAAAGTAAAATGGTATGCACTGAAGACAACAAACACAAACACACACACTCACACACAAAACAAGAAAACAAATACAAAACAAACAAAAAAACCCCCAATAAATCAGCCAGACAGTTCCTCAGGCTTGATTGAAAGTTTTTTATACTATCAAGTTGCCCTGGTGGTAACATAGTTTTTTTTTCTTCTCGGAAAGACTGGATTACAATTTGTATTATGCTGTATATTTCCACCATATCAAGGATTGAGAGGTATAATATTGCAAGTGCAAAATTCACATTTTGAGAAAATAATGTTCAAATGTTAAGCTCAAAAGAAAAAGTTTTACAATAATTTTCCACAAAGCAAATCAGAGAGGTGGGTTAGCCATTTGGCAAATACAGTGATTTTATTTCATTGGTTGTTCAATGAATCTTCAAGATTGTTGATTAACTCATTTTTCAGGGTTTTGCCGTTACAATAATTTGCTTCTCAACCCATGATATGAAGTGAGAGCCACATTAAACTCACATCCCTTGCTTGATTCCATAGATCTTCTTCCATGGGATGGATATCTAAAGGTGGTAAAGTAAACTTGAAATAGGGGCGCAAGTTTTTGTACACATAAATGAAGGGACCAGAGGCAACTGCAATTGCTGAAATAGAAAGCAAATGTCAACACTTTAAGGACTGTTGAAAAGCTTATTAAAATGAGCCAAAAATCAGAGCTATTAATAGGTTCAAAATAATCCCTTCTCTCCCCAAATCCCTCCTTCAAAAATTTGAAAAAATAACTATTTTAGAAATGTGCTCAATCAGCTTGGAATGAATTGAAGACAAAAAAAAATTATTCCACTCAGGTTAATCATTCACTAATAATGCTAAATATTCATCTTAGTTTACACAAACTTTTTAAATAGAACATTCACGCATAATACTTTTTGTCATAATATTGTACTTACCTGGAGTGCGTGGCTCAAGGGTATCCATGTAAAAAGTAACGACTCCAGTGGGAAGATCTATTATGGTGTGTTCACTCATCAAAGTTGTGTCTTAATGAAAATAAAAGCCCTGTATTATTAATTCAAAACTATGTTATCGCTATATGAAAACCTATCTGCAAAAGAAAAGTTAGAGCTGTTTAAAGATTATCTTAACTTTGACTACAGGCTGAGTACATATCATAAATATTCGTACTTGATTTCACTTTATGAACATGATCACATATATTGACTGCCCTGTTGCTTTTACAAACTTATACTAAGTTTTACAATCATATTGCCGTGTCGCCAAGTAGATAAAGCATTTTGCATTAAATTGTTTCAACCTATACCATGACTCTTTCATTTAAAAGTATTTTTTCCAATATCAAAATCTGTGACTCTGGGTGATGAAATAGGTTACATTGATGGCAAACTATATGAAAACCTAGTTATATAACAAGCCCAATATTAAAGTCATGGTCAAGGTAAAGCTACTCTGCCTCATCTCGAGAAGCAAAGCATATCCTGATGGAAAAAAAACAACTCAACATACTTTTATAAACTTTCAGTTTCATGTCATAACTTCCTGTTCCAAGATCTGCAACAATAAGCTTCCAGTCTCCATCCGCTTGAATATCAGAGAGAGCAAGACATTGAGTGAATGTGTACAAAGATGCCACTGGATCATGGTAAGCATCTAGCCACTTCTCATTAGAAGTCGTCCTGAAATTTGATGAATGTAAAAATTATTTCATATCGTAAATGCTCCTGTACTGCATTACATCTACATAACCCAAATTCAAAGTATTCACACTTCATCTATTTATTTTTTTTTTTTTTTTTCTAGTGGTATATCCGCGCTTGTTATTTGACTGAAATTACCAAGAAAAATCAGCAAACAATTCATTTTTCAATTAAATTAAACCAGCTCTTCACATAGTAATCTCGGGTGCATCACTTGAAATAAAAATGTTTAAACAATGAATTTAAAAAGCTTTTAAAGTCAATTTCCAGATTGTAAGAGATGATAAAAATTGATCAAATTAACCAAAATATCACAAATATGAGCCACTATCAAGAAAAAATATGGAGGGTGGGTTCTTCTTCGACGAGGAGCTGATGTTATTTGATTTCAAGATGCATCAATGGTATGGTCATGGCTGTCACTATTCTGAGTACCATGTTCAGACTTGTGTAAAATTCATTTTCTCTGCTTTAAATTAATTCCTGATTTAATAGTATAGCATATTTTTAAATGCAATAAATAAATGATTCGTTTTTATCCTGTGGAAAGTTAGAATTATAAGTCATCTTCCAGTACCAAAAGGTTTCTAAGGACATCACAACGTGAGCTTTGTACTGCAGGGTGTCTAGAGTAATAATTGCCCGTTCAACTGCGAATGAAAATTAATTTTTTAAGGGGGAGAAAATGAATCATGAGTAATTTTTAAAAATTGCTGGGAACAAAACCTGTCTGTAAATTCCTTAGTGTGTATCATATGATTCTACCTAGGATTTTATTCATCAGTTCAAGCAAATTTGATCATCAGTTAAATGAAATGCTTTTGTGCATTTTCTCATCAATGAATTTCAACAAGTTTGCACTCACATCATGGAAATTCAAGAGGATCAGGGATAAATCTGGAAATAAATGCCGATGATAACACTGTCAACAGTTTGATCAGATTGGTTGCCGACGAAAACATTCAGCAGCCATTTTTGAAGCAAGATCAAAAAAGTTGTCACTGTACTTGTGTTGAAACAAAATGTGTCTGTATAATCAAAATAATAACACTTAGGAAACTTATTATTTACCTCTCCCGTAATGAATAGATTTGATTTTCTTATTTTAAACTATGGTTTCATTTTTTCCATTACTATTGCTTTTTCTAAACGCTCTTTTCCAAACTTCGAGTTGGAACACTTGCGGAATATCCATGAATCCTCATTTTTAACCCACACGCGGAACAACTTGAACCTTTCAAAACAAACAAAATGAAAGTAGGATAAGATCAACTTCGACAATTTTGGTGCTCTGTTTTTTTTGCGATTCCTCTGGATATTACTTGCAGATGGTTTATGGCAGACCCATCGAAAAAAGATTTGTTGCTGTGTTTCAATTTTTTCTTCGAGCTGTCATCTCTAGAGCTCGGTGGCTGTCTTCTAGGTAGCTTGTGGAGTCAATCTTGGAGCAACTTTTCAAGGGCTGGGCAATACCAGCATTTCTTAGTACCGAGAAATCCTTGGTGATCAGTAATCTCTGATTGGAGTCGCTGTTCTTCATACAAGCTGATTCAGGTAATTCTCGATCAGGACTCAATTACATCTAGTTTATTTGGACTCATCAGACTTGGACACAGGACTTGAATTTACCTCAACATTCTCTCCCCCACTCTCACACACTCCAAACACACTCTTGCTCAAACTCTGTTTTCTGCTAACCACTTGCATCTACATATCCATTGACTTGCATTTACTCTTTATTTGATAGTATTCTGTTCTTTTTCTCCCGCCCTCCCTGTTTCACCCAAACGAAAACAAAAATACACCCTTCTCACATTTTTTTCCAATTTTGCTACCCATTATTTAACCAATTATATGTACCCAATAATTTATAATTCCGTAATTGTTTTTTTTTTCTCTGTGCTCCTCACTTCCCTGGCCCTCTGCAAACACATAGACCTCTGCCTTCTCCCTGGAACCTTTTGAACTTTCTGTACTATTGATTTATTTGCTCTTACTTTCCTCTCTTGTGTTAGCCACAGGGGTAGATGGCCCTTCCCCCGTTGCTCTCCCAGTACCTACCTCTTGCTCACTTTATGACCCATTCACACATCAAGCAGAGACCAAGGCCGTTCAAAAGTTTTATGGATGTGCTGTTAAATTGCATTCATTAAATTAAAATTGCAGCTTTTTGTGATCAGCTGGAGTGATGTGAGTACAAAGAACAAAAAAAATTATTTGGACTTGAGTCTCTAAGTCAGCGCCGCAAATGACAAACAGAATTTACTGCAGTCAAAACAAAGCCATTCTGTTGATTAGCTGGTTAAAATGACAATCAAAAGTGCAATAGAACTCATTCATCCATTATCATGACTGGGCACTAAAAGCAGAGAAGAGCTTCTAAGGCCCTCTGTATACAAGTCGTTGCATCCAATGAGAAGCCAGGGCAGCAACTCCATTTCTTTATGTCCCCACCCACCCTAATGGTTGGAGATGTTTAGGGTACTAGTTGTTGTTTATTTAAATATGTCACCCTACAAGAGGCTTTCCATGGAACGATTTTATGTAGTGCAGAAAGCCACGCAGATAAAGTCTGCACCAAAAGCTACGCTGATTTACCTTTCCATGCACTAGATGCCGCACATGTTTTTTTTGCCACCAACATTCCAATGTTTTCCTTTTATTCACGACAAGATACCGAAACTGAAGCTTTTGATACTGCTAGCAGCTGTTGCTGAACAGCCATATATTGGGATGAAACGTTGATCTACCATGCTTTGCCAAGGAAGAGCGGCACCACTAGCACCTCCAATACAATCATCATCATGATCAACACCACCACTTCCACCACTCTCTGTCTGTCTGTCTGTCTGTCTCTCTCTCTCTCTCTCTCTCTCTCTCTCTCTCTCTCTCTCTCTCTCTCTCT
>JBCIKM010075726.1:0-14614 GCA_039654465.1 Melibe viridis | reverse complement strand
CCCCCCCCCCCTCCCCCTCCTTTCGTTTATTTTTTTTTGTGTTTTGTTTTCTTGCTGGGTTTGTTTGTTTTGTTTTGGGTTTGTTTTGTTGTTGTTATTGTTGCAGTTGTTGTTTTTTTCGTTGTTGTTTTTTGTTTGTTTGTTTGTTTTGGGGGGAGGCAGTATTCTTTTTTATGTTTGTTTGTTTTGTTTTGTGCTTATAAATGTCTACGTGGTCTTACCTTTTCTCGTCACCATTCCTGCACCGTAGCCTCCGGTCTGGTGACGCCGTCGAATGAGATCAAGGCCTACTACCACAACTTGTAGTCGGTCTTGATGGGACCTGTAGCTATGTCACAGGTAGTCATAAAAAAATCATTCTTCAATAAAGCGTATCTCTTTGATAATACTACAGGCTAAAACACTGAATAAGAGGATATTTTCTAACAGTTTTTGAAAGTTTTGTTTTGTTTTATCATTTTCCCTCCAAACCGTCTTAGCAGAGTCGGGACCCAGCTCCAAGGAGTTGAGGGAAATCTGGATCGCAAGAAATGAAGACAGGAATATGATTAGTTCTACCGTGCCTAATCTTGCGTGGCATAATGAGCAAAACATATGGGGTATTACTCGATCTTAAGCCAAACAATAGTTGCTGTTGTGTTTGGTGGTATCTGCTCATTGAGAAAGACCAATGAGCCGATTTACCATCGGGCGTATACTTCAGAGTAATTTAACCATGTCAGTTGCAGGTAGCCACCAAATCGAAATCATTCTACAGTTAAATGATATCTGCTATTTATTGATAATACAGGATAAATAACTGAAAAGGAGAACAATCTATGACATTTCAAAGCACTTAATATTTTTCTGAGAATCAAAAATTTCTTAACATTTCTGTCTTCATCTATGTCATTGGAATCTTGCCACGGGGTGCCGAAATTTAGCGCTCTATATTAGACACTGCATTTTCACTCGAAAGTTTGTGTTCTCATGACTAAAAAATAATCGGACCTTTGTTTGTAAGTGACAACACCCTAACGCTGTCCTCATATTATATTTAAATATTACCCAAACTTGATAAATACAAACAGAAATTTTCTTGCAGCATTTGGACGTAGCGCCTCCTCATTAAGAAGAAGTCGCGGTAATGAAATCCTTGATATTTCCCGGAGAGGCAGATAGGGAAAGATGGACTATTCATTAAAACTTCCACAGCTATATTATTGAATATCACTCCACCCCACCCCCATTGAGTTCTCCTTTTTTTCTTACTCCAGAGACAAATATTTCGCCATCTTGTAACTTATCGTACAAAATAATAACCTACATGAAAATAAGACCAAAATATTGTTGGTTTTCGCGACATCCCAATTTCTGGGAAATATAATGATTAATTATGATCCACACTGAGACAGCGTTGTGCTGCTTGCTGGAATGAATGACGACGGGTCTTCTCTTGGGACAGAGATGAAAATAAACAGAAAATAGTATAGGCACAGTGCCGAGGTCAGTTAAAGCCAAGAAATGAAATGGTAAAAAAACCAGGATGACGTCCGAGGAGGGAATCTAACCCAGGACCTGCCACGACACCCAATTCGCCAGGCCACTGCCAGGACAGCCGGCCTGCTAACTAAGCCATCCACCTGGGTTCGATTCATCTATTTGCAGTCCCAATTCCTCTATTCTTCACATGCTTTTGAACTTAGTACTTAGAACCTTGGTAATACCCGTGACCAGGTTTTGATCACAGATTGGTTTACGGAAAAATGAAAAACAAAAACAAAAACAACTGATAAACCTGATCAATTTTACTTTGTGTTTTGACGGTCATAGGTTTTTGCTCTCCGAATTTCTTTATTCTGAAGGTTTATAAAAGCAAAAGATACCCTGTGTTGTTTGGTATTTGGTGTGATTTTGTCGGAACAAAATGAATATTCTGGTATCCCCTTCCCTCCCACCCCCTTATCTTTACATTACAAAGGAATACTAAAAATTGGCGCAATATTTTTATTGATTGAATGGTTTTGCATGTGTGTGCGAGAGTTTTAGGTTGGTATGTTTGTTTTTTGTTGTTATTTTTTCCTTGGATTTTGCTTGTTTTGTCTTGGGGTTTTGTTTGTTGGTTGTTTTTTTGTTTTTTTTATTTTATTGGTTACTTGGTGGTGGTGGGGGGGGGGGGGAGGGGTTGTCTTGTTTGTTAGTTTGGACTTGTTTGTTTTGTTATTGTTTTTTGCTTTTTTGGTTTTAAAGGGGGTATGTGTTCTTTTTTTGTTGTTGTTTAGTTTTGTTTTTGTTGGGTTTGTTTTTGTTGTTTTTTGGTTGTTGTTTTGGTTTGTTTTGTTGTTGTTGTTGTTGTTTTTTTGTTTTTTGTTTGTTTGTTTGTTTTGTTTTTTTTTTGGGGGGGGGGTCTTTCATTTGCATTTTGTTTTGTTTCATCTTATCTTATTTCAAATATCACTTCTTCAGGGTTTGTTTTTGTTGTTTTTTTACTCCTGTGGGGTGAGAATGGGTGGGGCATCGGTTTTCTTCTGTTGCATTTCTGGTTCAGAGTAATTTGTCATTTCATTTCTTTACAACCTGGCACAAAAACCTCTATTAACTCTATTTATTAACCAAGATATTAATCAGTCCATACATCCCACGAGATAAGATTACGAGGTACTGAAAGTTCTTGCTAGTGGTAAGTAATAAGTAAGTTCCGTGCCTTGTTCCTAAAGACAAAACAACGACAAGATCGTCTCCCCTACTCCATCAAGGGAAGTTATCCCAAAACTGTGGCGTAACCGACAAAGCTTTGCTTCCCTTGTTTTCATCTCGAGACTCCGGTAACAAGGAACATAGGCGTGGTATCGCTAGCCCATGATTGACAAGCCGGGGTGCTCAGTTTCCAGCTTTTTCTCCGACAGCCAATCCGAAACGTGTGTTCCAGAACGACCAGCCAATGAGATCCAAGAATTCTGAGCAAGCTATCTTATTACAATATTCATTGCTGTTAATCTAATTACAAGCTCGTCGTTTGTTTCCCTAGCATGATAAGAGGGGGCGGGGGATCCTGAGCACCGATATGTCATGTGTGAATTTAGGCACGAATCGCTCTCACTGGTTTGCATCCGAGGGAGGCAAATTTAGAAGAAGGAAGTAACTCTAAAAAAAAAACCCTTGGAGCGAGAAGGTGCGTCTAATGACAGGAGCCAATTTGCCATGCTTGGCCGAGAGGTGCGTAAAAGGTGCGTAAAATCTACGCAACGGATACAATTGAATGCCGGACTTAGTCCCTGTCATCCATGAAAGCAAAAGCTTGCTGCAACCCAAAACAACTTGTAGGTGAGTACAAGGAATGTCATGCCATCTTGTCTTAAACAGCAGGGTTTGGAAGAGATTTCTCATAAATTAAGTCAGTTTCATTGACCGCTAAATCCGTCTTTGTCGTAGCATTCACACTTTGTCTTTCACTGCTTTATTTTTTTTTAATTTTCATGTATCTTTTTTTTTTTCCAACGGACAATTTCCCTTTGTTTCCCCTGCAATGATGTGTGTAGTTGACGCGATCAACAAGTCAATGTGTGTGTTGCTGATTGACAGTCACAGTTTAAATATGTAATCATCAATTGGTTTTGACTGCATGAGGAGATGAAAATGAAATTATTTTTTCTTCTTTTGTGGTCGGATAGAACAAGCCAGAAATCGTGTGTCTGTGATTAATAATCTGCAAAATTTAATGTCCACCTCTAGGACTTGGATAGGTAATGACTGAATAATGACTTTAAATGAATAGAAAATCGGCATAGACTTAATCACTATCAATTTCTTTACTTATTCTGCTTATCTGAATTTTCCCTTGAAGATCAGCTGACTGCAATAATAACGGGGTAAACAAGCATGTATTATATCGGCCCAGTATCTTTTTGTTTCTTATTTAAAATCCAGCCTTTGAATTATTTATCTATTTACTTATTTATTCATGCATTTATTCACTTATTTGTTCATTATCTTTTATCCATTTCTTTTTTTATTTAATCACATATTTATTTATGTACGAGTACTTATTTATTTAGTCATTCATTTTTTTACAATTGATTAATTTATATACTTAATTTTTTATGTAATCATTTTATTTTATTTATGAATTCATTTCCTAAGCCATCTTTAAATTTATTAAGCCATCTATTAACATGATTTGATTATCTTTTTACTCAGTAATTCATTTATTCATTTATATAGGTATACAATATATCTTCGTTTATTCATTTCTTCTTCCTTCATTCATTCATGTAAATCATTCATCTTATTTAAGGCGTTAATACTTTTTATCTCCATGATATAATGAATGGACGGTTAGTTCTCGTTTGTTTGTGCTTTTCTTTCATTTTTGTTGTTTTTGTTTCTTTTGTCGTGTTTTGTTTATCATATGCTCGTTTGTTTATTTTATTTCGGTTTTTTTTTTGTAAGCCGGGGGTAGGGGGGAGGATTTTTAAACCATTATCATGATTTGATAGTATCAAACAAGGTGGATAGATAAATGTTTTAGAAAATTTAAAAAACAACTTACTAATAAGACACGCTTTGCTACAACGGAAGTCCACGTCGGATGTGATGTGTAAAAACTTTTGCATACGAGTATTAGTTACACAATCTATCATCTTGACATAAATTTTAATTTTTAGCTCATTTTTTTTATTATGATTGATGTTATCGCTTCGAAAGCGCTTAGAGCATGGCGCATGGTGACTCATTTCCCTATAACCAACTAGCTACTCTTTAAACAGCTTTTGTAAACCAATACCATTTCATTGAACGCTTTGCTGTTACATTATTATTATGATGGGGTTTTTTTTCTTCATTTTTTTAAATTCAAAGATTGATTGTATATCATCATTATGAAAAAGAATGCTGTGATGACTAGTCTAAGCTTTCTATCAAGTTATTGAATCTTTATAATATGTTTCGCAAATATAAAAAAAAGAGACAAATACAAATAGCAAAAGACCAGTATTGTAATAATCCATTTATTTCAGACAAGAGGAATTGTAATTACCCTATTTATAATACCAGTTATGACATTGTTTAAATATGTTGACATTATTTTGCTACATTGTCATAATAATAATAATAATAATAATGATAATAATAATAATAATAATAATTCATATCTTAATTGCAGAAATAGGTACCTAACCATCACAGAGAGTAATAATCTTCATACTCGCCGCTTCGGAATCAAAAGTTATAATTTTACTCCCGTCTTCCTGCATGCCCCCTCCCCCTCCCCTCCTCCCAACCTCACCTACCCCCCTCCCCCCACACACACGCACACACACACCCATCCAGCCACCCATCCCACCCCCACTTCCAAGCCCCGAGTATGTAACAGCCTGGCGTCCATAAACAATGCACAATACTGAGTGCAGCGTCTTCCGCTCCTCGATGACGACAGTCGCTTTCTAATATTTCACGGTTTGCGAGATTTATTGTTCTCCTCGTTTTCCTCTTCAACAGCATCGTAGTATGAATAATATGTATTATTATTCATCAGACTTAATTCGTCTGAAGTTGTATCTGTCTGGTCTAGAAAGACACTTACACACAACTTGCTCAAATTGCTATCTCTTCTATCATATTATTGTCTCGGGGCTTTTATCTTATTTAATATTTATGTATTTAAAAAAAAAATTTCATTATATTTTAAAACATGAAAGAAATTAGCGATATCTAATACCCCGTCATTGTATTTCAAACAGACGAGTAACGCAGTATCAAGAACAAATTCTTAAAAATGAGAATAATTTTGTTCCATAGCAGGGTATTCTCTGATAACCTGCAATTTTTAAACCCGCATTACTTTTTGAATTTATCTTCAATTTTTTTCTTTTTTTTTTGTTGTTGTTTTAATTTTGTAAGTAACATTTCCATCATCAATTTTTAAGCTTGTAACTGTGACGAAAGAAAAAAAATGTTCTTTAATCAGTGAATGAAGTCAAATTACATCGGAAAGTGTCCTAAATGTTGAGCCTGTGTGTGTTTGTGCTGTGTGTGCGTATGTTTGCACTCTCCATAATTCTTACAAAAGTTTTGTTTCGTTTTGCCACTCTCATTATTTAATATGGCCTTAGCAGTGTCGGCACCCAGCTCAAAGGAGCTGAGGAAAACTTTAGATCACAAGAAATGGAGACAGACAGATGATCAGTCCACCGTGCGTTATCCTACGTGGCGTAATGAGTAATACATAAGGGATATTACTCGATCTTAAGCCAAGCTATAGTAGCTGTTGCCTTTGGTGGTATCTGCTCATTGAGAAAGACCATAGAGCCGATTTACCACAGGGCCTATTTTTACATAAGACAACAAAATTGTGCTCAGACTGAAAAATATCATTCAATCGTTATTTTTGTTTATATATTATATGGACTGCTTTGAAATAGTTCCAGTATAATCTGTTATAATATGCAATTTTCAAATAATTATGTTACCTATTTTTAATCATCATATTGATATTCAGCTTGATATGGTGCCACAAGTCATAAGAGACAACAGCTGCTATTAAAATGTCCACAGGGGCCCTTAATTAAAATTATGAAGGTTAAGCTATCTAAAGTTTAGTCTCCGGGGTAGAAGTTAACAACCGGAAATAAACTGAACCAGATCAGTTCCAGGTCAAAAGTTAAGTGTTACGCCCACCAGACAACCCTCTAGGTGACACAGTTTGAATCTCAGCTTGGGACGGATAATACTTTTTCAAGAATTTGTATTTTTCTCCTTACAGGAAATAGACTTAGACAAGAGATCCCTTCTGAAAAGGTTTGCCTTAAAACAGGCCAGAGATTGGGGAAAAACAAACAAAACTGCGCCTTGTGGTAAATTGGCTCATTGATCTTTATCAATGAGCAGATACCACCAAGGCAACAGCAACTATTGCTTGACTTAAGATCATGTAATTCCTCTTGTATTTCTCGTTATGCCACGATCCGATCCACTGCCTGTTTTCTTCGTTTATTGTGATCCAGAGTTTTTCCGGCACTTTGGAGCTGGGTCCCGACACTGCTTACGCGGTATGAAGGGATAAGGATAACAAGACTACAAACAAAAAAAAAAACCAAACAAAAAACCCTAAACAATTCCAGTGAGGCCTACACAAGAAATAGTGGATTTGCACTAAAGTATTGGATATCCATCTGTATTTCACGGATTTTGATCAAACTTATTTCTGGGCGAGTTCAAACCAGCTAAATATAAATTATTAATTAACCAACGCTCGTTAATTAAACTAAATGGCAACGAAAGACACACATGTGATGTCACAGTTTTATAAACCCTCTTCCTTGAATTAAATGAGGAAACACAAGACAAAGACAAAAGTAGAGAAACCTTCTTTAGAAGACTCGACAATTCTACAGAATCCGCTCACTTTTCTACATTGCGTCATCAAGACTGTGAGGCGTGTTAATGACATGCACAGTTAAAAAGATAAAACTTATCACAGGAAGAGTTTTACCCTAAGTTAGTTTTCATTTATATTTTGTTGTGCTAGTTTGTTAGCTTGTTTTTCACCGGGGGGGGGGGTGTCTTTTTTTTCTCCGTTTATCTTTTTGCGCTTGTCTTCAATGCCCTCATTGTTATTTATTTTTTTTCTTCAAAAACAAATCCAATCAACTTATTTTTTACTCTTTTCACAGAAAACAACAGTGGGAGGAGTAGCACTTGTAAGCTGCATTAGCAATGAAACGGCAAAGACTCAGCATCAGCAATCTGCCAATGTGTATTATTTACCACTGCTTTTCATAAGGGATATCAACAAAGACAACCTGTTAATCGACGAAACCTCTGCTTCATTTCTTTTTCATGTCAACCGGTGACTTCAATCAGGAATTTTATCTTCAAAACCTTGTTAACGAATCAGCTCATTTGGAAAGCCAGAAGGACCAAGGTTTTCCAGCCAAACTTTGGACAACCCTTTAGTGTCCTTTTGACACACCCCTTCTGGCTAGTTGCGGTGGTCGTGGGTGACCGAGGTGACCAATCTGGACACGCTGGCGCTACAGGCAGGACTTCCTTTTGATCTGGCACACGCCGCCACTGTCATGGGTGAGTGAGCAACACAATGTCCATTTTACTCACCTGTCATTTTTTTCCTGTTAACAGACGAGAAGGCTTACGCCATTTTTCCTCCTTTTCCCCCTTTTTTAATCTTTTTTTTCCTTGTTTTTGTTTTGTTCTTTGAGGGTTGGGGAGCAGGGTGGGTTTTATTTAGGAGGGGGGGGGGGGTGTTTTTTCCTATTAGTTTTGTCTTTCATCTTTGCTCTTGTTGTTTTCAAAGCATCTACGTCATGTTTTTACTCAATTTTAAACAGTAAGAAGCGTTTGATCAGCACTTTCTGCGACAATCTCTTCTCTTTCATCCTACGCATTGTCCATCCCAATTTATTCGTTTGCTCTATTCATTATGTTATTATGCTTGTTTTGAGGACCCCTTTTTCTTTTTTGAAAACATATTTTTACTTGGCGACAGTTAAATATCCGTTTTTGCCCTCATGTACATTATTATATCGGGTTACTCAGGAAGGGGGAAGCCCGATCCTAACTTCAGAGACAATTAATATTGCACTGTGCGTAACTGGGAATTCAATGATGTTGAAAATTGGTACGATAAGGAAAAAAAATTAATTTGAAATGTGCTCAAAAGTGATACGTAAACGATAATGGAGAGACAGAGTGTGGGAGAGAGACCGAGACAAACAGACAGAGGATCATATAGACAGACAAAGAGGCAGACAATAAGACAGCGAGGCAGAGGGAATAAAATTATGTTAATTCACCAATTTTTAAAGATAGTTTCAATATCATTTCACGTATGCTTTATTTAATTGATTTAAATTTACGTCTGGTCGAACGACTGCAATTTACTGCAAAGGAATGGAGCAGCATACAGGTAAAATAAAATGCTGTATATTAAATTTAGAAAGAAAACCACAATAACATACATTATGAAATCGGATGAAATGGAAGCAGATGTGAAAACACTTAAAAAGAAATTTGATTTCTTTAACATAGAACCCATCAATCTGCAGGACTCGTTTTGCAGTTTCTCATTACTTTTTATTTATTCAATTTATTCATATTTTTTGTCATGGCTATGATTTTTCAGACGTGAAAGCAAATGCTGCAATATTAGATAATAGCATCGAAAAGGATATTATCACATCTCGGAATATTTCATGAAAACTATATATAAACAAAGGTAGAACTTCAATTTGAATGTAAATTAATTCTTTAACTAATTGTGAAATTTTTATTATGCTAGACTTGAAAGTTGAAGATCAGTTCAGTGATGAAGGGCTTGCGTGAACAGTTTACCGCTTACTTTCAGCACAGATTAGGTAGAATTTTTCCCTTCCTCTGTGGCTTACAACAGCTGATCAGTGATTTTAACAGCCCGAGCAGGGTGACGTCGGGAGTTACTCACACCTTTGCTGCTGGGACGGCCATCAAGAGCAGTGAAGCGTGAAGGTATGGGTGTGAGTAAACAGGCCACCCAGAGTGAAAAGGCGTGAACACGTCCTTGCCATTCCATCAATACAAACACGGCCACTCGTCTTTGACAGGAAAAACATGCAAACAGATTCTACAGATCCTCCTACACTTTGTATCACGCAAATCCATCATAATGGAGCTAAGATGATGTGGCCGGTTTGCTTGAAAAGGGAAAGGATGTGAAACTAGACACAAAATTAATCAAAAAGAATAAGACTCGTGCTTTTTCAAACACAAAAGGTGCACCTAAAACAAAAATCATTTTGTTTTGTTATCCTAATCCCTTTACACCGCCTTCGCAGTGTCGCGAAAAACTCTGGATCATAAGAAATGAAGACAGGCAGATGATCAGTCCACCGTTCCTAATCTTGAGTGGCGTAATGAGCAATACATAAGGGGTATTACTCGATCTTAAGCCAAACAACTCTAGTAGTTGCTGTTGCCTTTTGTGGTATCTGCTCATTGAGAAAGGCCAATGGGCCGAATTACCACAGGGGGATAAAACAAACAAAAAAATTAAACGCCTAAAATTGCTGCTTAATTTTAGTCCTTGAAATTCAGTGAGACAAACAGGTGAGTGCGAATAGTTCTGTCCCCGCAAGCTTCTGCTTGGTTTTCCCCAGCATTGACTTTAAGAACGGGGGCGAATGGACTTCATACAACAAAATCAGCCAACCTATTCCGTAACTCAGGACCTTAACTAATCCTGATAACTCTCGTATGTGCAGGCAACAATAACAGCACCAGGGTAAGGCAGAGGACAGTGGTTTTAGATATTTTAGAGATTTACGGGCAATAGGTACTGCAAGAGATGTAAACTGGACTTCATCAAAATTAACATTTCCGTGAGTTGTCAGTACTTATCTCTCTACCCGAGTAATTCGAAAACTTGTGGTAACATTTGGTCAGTAGATGTAAACAAAAAGAGACCTTTGACATTTTGAAAATACCAACTCAGTTCTGTTGAGTTCCTAAAATAATTGCAATATATCTCGTTTGGAATGCTCGTATTTTCCTCAAATTGTTTCCCTCATTGGACTCAGGTCTACAATAGTTAACTGATTAGTCATTCATTCATCAATTCGTTCATTCATTCATTCATTTATTAGTGGTTTGTTGATTAGTCTTCAATTTTAACCGACTGTATCAATAACTGAAGTAACCTTTCTTTCCGTTATTAAACTTCAGAGCCGGCAAGTTTTTTTTTACGGAGAACATTTTTTTTTATCAACGGATGTTCGTTTTGTTCGCTGAATGTTGCTTCTAATAATAATACAATTTCAAAGGGTGCCATTTTTTTTTCAATGATATAATACAGTTCCCGGTTCCGTCCATTATCCGAAATGGAGACATGGTCATCGGTGTTGTACCCAAGGCAAGGCACTCCCATCGCGCTTGTCTTTGTTTTTCATATCCCTTCATACAACCTTAGCAGTGTCGGGACACAGCTCCAATGAATGTGGAACACCTGGATCACAAGAAATGATGACAGGCAGATGATCAGTCCACCGTGCCTAATCTTGCGGGGCATAATGAGCAATGCATGTTGCGTATTACTCGATCTTAAGCCAAACAATAGTTGCTCATTGGGAAAGACCAGTTAGCCAATTTATCACAGGGCGTCCTTATCATAATACATTCTTTTAAGGCACTTAAATTAAATTAGCCTGATGGTGATGACCACGCTTGAAATGACAAAGACAAGAGCAAAGATGATAAAATTTTCCTTTCCCTCGCTCGGAACAATAATACTATAAAAGATTCAAATGTGCGTCATAATGCCAGAGATGGATATGATTAAGAAATCAGAGATCGCTTTGGTTGAGGGAAATATTGTCCTTGTCCAACTAAACAGTAACATGCCTTATTGATAATTGCTTATACTCGTAGAATAGTTGTTCTTTGTGTTGCTGTAAAGTGCACAGAGCATGATGATGCCCACGGGAAGGAAGCTCTGTATAAATCATACATTATATAATTTTTGTGTTCTGCCTTTAGAACTGCTTTGGTCGTCTTTTTATAATTAAAAAAAAGAGGCCAGTCGGACTATGATTTTGAGACGCGACTTATTAGAGTAGTAGCACACATTCTCAAATAGGCTGGACTTAGTATCGAAAACGCATCCCAATGGCATAGAAACTAACTTGCACTCAACCAACTGTGAAGAGTCTACGGTTTATGAAAACAAACCAATACAAACATGAATGAACAGTAAGGGATAAAGGGAAAATAATAAATGTTTCTGATCTTCGACATAAAATGCACAATATGTAAGTGGGCTTTAGGAGTCGAATCATCCCATAAAGAGGCCTGTGTATTCCAATCACGGATTTTATCAAGAGGTAAACATTGGGTTTGTCTCTACATATTCGTCTTTCACACTGAAGCTTTCTTTCACAATATTCTGCGGCAACAAAAACGTATTCATTCCCACACTCACATCCAAACACACTCAAAAGTCTAAAACGAAATTTGTAATAAATTCATGTAGCTAATTCGACGGTACGTACATAATATTTAAGCAAAAAGGAAAACAGAAAACAGGCAGCAAGATGGAAAAGTGTGAAAAGCGAGGAAGTGCGAGCGGTATGGGGGTTACAAGAAAAAGATGAACGATTTTCCAAACTAGCTGCCAACGTATGCAGGATGGAACGAAGAAACGAAACAAAAGCTTGGCGTTTTGGAGCCGGGGTGCCTGTTTAAAAAGGTGGGAACTTCTCATTAAAATGGAGAGACCAACAGAACCGGGCTGTTTCCCGGATGCCTTGGAGTCTGAAAATCTTTTTAGGTTTAAAACTGTTTTCTCGCAGCACATTAATGAATTATTATTATTTACCTCTTGTTACTTTCTGCGCCTCTAACAAAATTTCAGCGCATAATTTTTTTCTCCTTTTGTTAATATCAATTTTATGATGAAGAGTCCTTATCCCAACAAGAAAATTAAGAATTAAGAACAAACAGTAAAACAAACGAAAGTATCCACGTCTAAAAGCACCCATCAGGACATCAAATTAGAGGTAAGAAACGAAAAGCACAATATAAACAAAAATTGATAAAGTAAGATATCCTATGGACGTACCTGGGCAAGGTGGAAGTAGTTCCATTGATTTTTGATAATACCACATGAAGATGAAAATTATGTTAGTCCCTCTAAAGGAAGATTAACATTTAGTTGCCTCCATTGGCCGGCATAGCCCCCAATTATTTCTGCATGTTGATAATCATTACTTATCTCTAGGTTTACATTCTTTAATTATTGTATTTGTACCATAATAAAAGTGTTCTTTCATTCCATAATTCCAAGAAAAGCAACACCGTGTCCAGAGTTTTGTTATCGGAATGATATTAAGTTTCGGAGTGTCCGCTTCACTCAAGGTCATAAGAATCAGGGTAAACTTCTGGCGTCTTTAGTCACGGTTTGCGGGTAATATGAGTTTTGCGGATAACTTACTTTACCCATTATTTTAACTTACAATTAAAGAAAACTTTATCAATTACTTTAACGGTAAAACTAATGGACAGTAGCGGTCTCGGTCTCAACAGTAGTGTTTAATTAATCTGTCATTTTATTGGACGTTTTGCAAGTGGAAGACACATTGGAAAGCGCTTGACACGGTGTCATGTCGTACTGATACGGAACCGCCTGGTGGTCACAGTTTTAGGACATGATTTATCGACGAATCAAATACGACAGTTAAATCTCAATACACGGTAACACTGTATGTACTGAAAAAATACTAACTCTATAATAATTTGACAACACATTGTGGTGAATCGATCCTATTTTATTGTGAAGGTCCAAAATCATCGCCGCGTCACCCCTGCAGTAGGTGGATACAACGTAAGTCTCCACTCCCCCCCCCCCCCCAGCCCTACCAACCCCCACCTAATTGAGGACAGGTTCCTACCTTCTAATTAACTCTGGCCACACCAAGGGCGATGGTTGTTTTCATGCTGCACAACCCTTATCGCTTTTTACACACCCGTTGTAATTAACCCTCCTACAGTCAGGGTGAGGAATTTCCTTTTCAACCACGTCATCATATCACGGATATCATTATACAAGACACCGCGTCAAATCACCAAGGAGACAAATCGGTTACTAGCTTTTCTCTGTGAAATCCTTTGCACTCAATAACTCCATAGGTACACACACTTGTATGTCTTGTGTGTGTGTGTGTGTGTGTGTGCGTGTGTGTGTGTGTGTGTGTTGTCAATTTTTTACATTTTTTTTATTTTTCATGCAGCGTCAATAAATTAGTCTGGGTTTACAAGCAGCGTGTTATATCGTGCATGCAAGCAGCATCAATGGCGAGAACGTGTTGAGGATAAACACGAAGGGCAAAATTGGCTCACTCTATCCGTGTTCACGTGCTAATGTTTGCTTTCGTTGTGACAAAAACATGTAGGAAAATAATACCACCAATAACCTTTAAAAACTTACCCCTGGAAATCATGCGTTATTGTGAAACAAAATAGTATCATGACATAACGACGTTTGGTAATTTTCGAGGGGTGAGTAGGATTTTGATAGGGGTATGCTGCTTGGGATCATCGCTTGTGCTTAGCAAACACACTGTTAATGTGTTTATCTAGGTTTTTTTGTTTTGTTTTGAATTTGTTGAGTTATTCTGATTGTTTGTAATTTTTATGGAAACACAAGCAGACAACAACAACAACAATGACAACATACCTACCTGCGATACTAAAACCGTAGCAGCAGAGATGGACAGCATTCCTTTGTCGGTAGGCTAGAAATTCAGTCTTGAACTGTGATGATAGTAATGATGGACCCTCATCATGTTGGCGGGTGTTAATTAGCCATTGATGATTTATTGCTTTTTTTTACAACCCGGAAAAGGAATTCACACAGAAAAGAGTAATTTTAGTTTTTATAAATTTTTGTTTCAATGAAATAATAGCATGTAGGTGTAATTTCAGGGTCCGATATTTGCAAAACAGCGTTTTGTAATCTGAGCCAGTGTTTGATGTATCGAATCATAATTAATTTTTCCAAGGTGTGAAGACAGACAGAGAAGGTGTGTGTGTGTGTGTGTGTGTGTGTGTGTGTGTGTGTGTGTGTGTGTGTGTGTGTGTGTGTGTGTGTGTG
>JBCIKM010075615.1:0-10851 GCA_039654465.1 Melibe viridis | reverse complement strand
TTAAGAAAGGAGAGCTCTTTTGAATCAAGAGAGCATTTATAATAATCCAACAAGTGTACCTCCATAGTTTGTTACAAGTAAAGATTCTTTTCTTATCACAAATTAAGAAAGGAGAGCTCTTTTGAATCAAGAGAGCATTTATAATAATCCAACAAGTGTACCTCCATAGTTTGTTACAATCATTACTGACAATGAAGAGAAATATATTCTTTGAGAATTGTAATGCATTCTTCGAATCAGTATATAAGTGGCCAAAGCCAGTATGTATCTGAAGAACTCGATTCCTGCAAAGCCACTTCCTAATTTGTTTAATTCCTGCAAAGCAGAAAGCCAAATAGTATTAGAATATTATTATTATTAGTATTATTATTATTTATATAGAAAAAAATCTGTTTTCAGGGAGAACCATGCCCTTGGACAAATCAGGGTTTAGGCAGCTACTGCTGGAGAGCGTAAATGTAATAAGAACAAGCAATTATTTTTGGTACAGGGTAAAATATACAATAAACTGGAATCATTTTTTTTGGTATGGAAATAATACACTACCCATCCATTCACTTCTTTCATTCATATATCAAAAAAACTTTTTGCGCAAAGGTAATCATTACCTAAGAAAAGTCTGATTTGACAGCATATTTTTTAGTCATAGATGTACCTTTTTTTTTTGTTCTTTACACAAGCATAGATCTAGAACTAGAACATAATCATTCATCAGGAGGGTGTAGAATAAGCATGGGGCTGCGTGGTATACTTCTTCCCATCTCTGTACAGCAAAGTCGTGTCCCTCCCTTCCCGTATGGTGTGGTATCTTTCCCTGATGGTGTACGCTGCCGCTTTGGGCTGCCTCTGGCGAGTCAATAATCCTTTCTTGTTTCCAACCACTCGCCGCACACCTTGCAAAAGTAAAAAAAAGACAAAGATGTGGATAAAAACATAAAATTCCCTTAATTGTATCTAGTGGGTGAAAGGTGTCTTTTGGATCTGTCACATCCAAGGGAAAACTGGGAAGCCAAGATGTCAGCCACTGAGTCATAATGCAGTGTAGTTGGCATGATGGCACCGGCAGGAATCAAGTCCACAACCATCGGCATGGGAACCCGACGTCTTACTGATACTGACTGCCATCGATCCACCAATGGTGGGATTAAAATTCTGCCTGCTCAAAGTTCATTAGCACCAATCTTAACGCTTGAACTACATGTCTTAGGATTATCAGTTTTGTTTTGTCAACCTTATCCCTTCATACTGCCTTAGCAGTGTGGGGACAGTTATTCATATCCCTTCATACCGCCTATGCAGTGTCAGGACCCAGCTCCAAGGAGCTAGGAAAACCTCTGGATCACAAGGAATCAAGATAGGCAGATGATCAGTCTACCGTGCCTAATCTTGCGTGACATAATGAGCAATACATGGGGTATTACTACTCGATCTTAAGCCAAACAATAGTTGCTGTTGGCTTTGGTGGTATCTGCTCATTGGGAAAGACCAATGAACCAATTTACCATACGGCGAGGATAATCATCCGAAGTAATAAACATCTATCCCACTGATGGCAATCACCAATTAAGTAGAAGGGGAAATTACTAAGAATGACTTGAAGACTCAAGTCTTAAGTTTAGCCAATGGGCTAAATGTCCACTTTGTCATGCACTGACAGTAATACTCTTCATGACCGAGTCAGTCAGTTGAATGGAAGAAAAAGAAGACAAAAAAAAAAAAAAGATTTCCTATTCTTCCTGACTTCTTCTACTACTAAATTAATACAATTTCTCACCTGCTTATACTAATAGGTTGATAATCATAGAAAATAAAAGCTAAGAAAAGTTATTACAAAATAAAAAAAATACGCTTATACTAATAGGTTGATAATCAGAGAAAATAAAAGCTAAGAAAAGTTATTACAAAATAAAAAAATATGCATGTACTGGAGAAGATCTTTTTGAAATTACATTTCATTTCATCACGAGTGAATAAATCAAAATCCATACCCTGATCAGTCATAAAGTCAGCAAAATTCCACACCATTTCTCCGACGAGATACTTGGATCGGAGCTCATCAAAAACCTTGTGGTATTCTGTGATGAATTCCCGTTGATAATCCTCAGTGAATACAAACGAGGGAACCTAGAAAAATGGAGAGAAATACAGAAATAATGAAAAATGGATAAAAAAACATAAAACCCAGAAATTCTAAAATGGTGGAAAAATTTAAGCGCAAATGGATGAACAATTTTCAGTTGTTGAGATACTTACTGAAACATTTTCAAAATCCAAAAATTTTTTTGTGCTAAACACATAGAAATTATAGTAGTATTATTGCATTGTTGACAAGTAGTAATGTCAAGCACCTACTCACCTGAAGTGGCAAGTAAAGAAACTCATGTGTTCTCCTGTTTTCTGCTTAATATTTCAAAATATTTGCATTGCCAGCCCACCATAGGTCTTTCTTTGATGATGGGATGCAGTTTGCAAATAGGAAAAACAAATTCAGTTTAATTTTTCTCTACATAACCCATAACTCATGTTCTGACAATTCTTTGTATAATGAATCAAGATAATCTTTTGGACAATATGGTATCTCAACTTTCAAAGTACTAAAATGACACTTAAAACAAAGCAAAAGGCATGGAGGACTGATCATCTGCCTGTATTCATTTCTTGTAATCCAGAGGTTTTCCTAGCTCCTTGGAGCTGGGTCCTGACACTGCTAAGGCGGTATGAAGGGATATGGATAACAAAGCAAAAGTATCATAAGAGGTTCTTCCTACAGCCTGTTGGAACTTGAGTTGTTCATGATGGGTCTCATACACACATTGACAATAATTCTCAGTCCCACCGAGTCAGTCAATAGAAGAAGACTCACCCTGTGAAGTCCAGGGATGGTGTCTGCGCCATATTCTGTCACTATGATGGGCTTGTTGTAGAGGTTCCTATAGCCCTCCAACTCTCTCAGGAGCTGCCGTCCTATCACTTCTAAATGGCCTGTATCGTGGTACCAGCCGTAATACTCATTCACGCAAATCACATCAACATATGGGACCTGTAGAAACAAGCAGTATTTTTTAGGCAAACTATTCTTTTGGTTTTAAACTTTATTTATTTAGGCACCCCCCCCCCCCCCCTGTCACAACCACTTAAAACTTTTTTCCTTTTGCTATTTTGTTTTGTTTTTTATCGTTATCCCTTCATACCACCTTAGCACAAGAAATGAAGACAGGCAGATGATCAGTCCACCATGCCTAAATCTTGCGTGGTGTAATGAGTGATACATAAGGGGTATTACTTGATCTTAAGCCAAACAATAGCTGCTGTTGCCTTTGGTGGTATCTGCTCATTGAGAAAGACCAATGAGCCGATTTACTGCAGGGCGATTTTCCAATAGCTACTGCTCTTTTTTGTCTGCTATACAAAGTATATAACATATCCTATTTAAGTGGTAGGCATGTGGCCTAATAACTCAAAGGAATCATTCACCACATGGAATCAACTCCTTTAGCAATCGTCCCTCGCTGTTCATTTTTTTCCGCATCAAGTGAACCAAAACAATGTTTTTCATGGTTTTATACATCATTTACTGAGATAAAAAAAAAGTTTTGTCTTTCAAAAATGGAATTTGCTGATAAGATCAGTGCGATTGGACCAAATTATTGTTCAATTAATTAATTATTTTAGCACAAATGATGCAATCTAACAGTTCCACTGAGTGATGATAAGCTCAAGTCTTGAACTGTTTTTTTTTTTATCTTTTTCTCGGTACTAATTTTTAAGTAAATTGCAAATGCATATATCTAACAATGTGGTCCTTGCCAAATTATGTGGTGGCGCTTATGTCAACACAAAAAGGAGTAATTCTGTCAAAAGGTGGAAAAAGTAGAAACTTTAGTTATTAGCCTTCACAGCATAAAAAGTGAGGAATTTTGTGAAAGGGTGGAAAAGTAGAAACTTTGGTTATTAGCCTTCACAGCATGAAAAGTGATTTTCAATTCTTTAATCATCACTGTCAACTGGCATCAGGTGCAAGCAGCAGCGGCCGACACTGACTTCGATGACGCTGACAAGTGACCGGTGTGAAAATTATTTTCATTAACATTATGAATTTCTTTGCAAGAAGCAATCACAGACATACTGGAAAAGAAAGGTGTAGATACAAAAAGGAAGAGCCTAGACAGAAATCAGTAGCGAAAGTTTGTGCATAGCAATTAAACCTTACACCAAAAGGTACTAAAAGTAAAGATAAAGAAAGAAAGAATGAATTTCTTCTTGTTGTTGCTGACTTGCATGACATATTATGGTGTTCAATAGAAGGTCAACAAATCAATGAGGTATGGTAGCCCGTTATATAAGAGTTTTAGAGCATTCTGTGGACTTGGCAATGTATAAATTGATTATCACATCCTAGTAAGTACAGCCTTACCACCAAATCCTTTTCAAATGGGTGTGAGGTCACAAATGTGACGGGTCGTTGAGCAACATCCAGATCCCTTGTAAACTGAATCACTGTTCTGAAAATGGAAAATAATATGGATGCAAAGTTTTCTCAAGTTTCAGTGGTATAAAAATAAAGTATTATATCTATTAAATCAATGTTTATCGGACAAAATGAAATGTTTTAAAAATTAAGTTAAAAAGATTTCTCTTCGTCATTTTATAAATCAATACTATACACTCCACAATGATAAAACCACTTTCTAGCTGAGAAAGCATTAACTGACAGCATAACAAATTGAGTGAAATAAAAGATAATAATACACAATTGACTTTTTCTCTGTACAGCACATATCTGATGTTTTCTTAACATGGAAAAATTAAGATAGGACCAAGTTTTTTTGTTTCAGTCTTTATCACTTGAACTGCTGATTAGGAAACAAGAAAGGCTTCATATACCATCGCCTATAAGATCGGGTAAAATTGACATCAAGTACACAAAATTGCTTTAAAATGAAAATGTTTTAAAACACCCTCTTCTTACGCATTCATGTGTTACACACATCCTATTTCACAACTGATGCACTCACTTAAAATAATCCACAGCCTGTTCGTATTCGCTCCCAGGTTCGTTGGCCACGGACCACATGATGACGCTGGGGTGGTTTTTGTCCCTGCGCACCATTTCTTCCATCACATCCAGGTGGTGCTTCAGGGAAATTGGGCCCATGTTGTGCCTGACGTTGTAAAATAAACAAATAAAATTCAGTCTTTATTGGAAATGCATACAGTGGAACATCATGTTTAACGACAACAGGAATAACGAGAACTATGAAAAAACGAGAGATATTAAAATCCCTGATCCAAGTAGGCAGCATAACAGTAACATCTTATATATTGGTGTCAACTATCAAATATTAATAACGTTCATGGTCATCACATTCGTCTTTGAAGCAAAGTTGTGGTAACATTGTCATGGTAGATGGCCTGCTTGCAAGTTTATTGATGGCCAGGTTCAAACCTGTCTCTTAAAGTTCTTTTTTTTTTTGTGTGTGTGTGTGTGGGGGGGGGGGGGTCATTAATTACATATTCATTTTTTCCTTTTTCTCTCTCTGGAACTATTTTTTCTCTTTACCTCGATTACATATCAATTCCCAGCACCAGCCCCTTCTCAACTTATAGATCCGTTTGAAATACTATCATAGAGTATTTTCCTCAAATACATCTGAATTTGAGAATAACGAGACCTTGGGAATAACAAGATGTTTGCTCTGGAACAGAGGCTCTCGCTATAACTGAGTTCCAATGCACTACTTGTAGCATAACTCATACGTATGCAGTTTGAAATAAATGGAAGCTATAACTACAAGCTTGAGGCCTGATTGATAGCAGATCACACTTTAATTCTATATCAATTAAGACATCCTGAACTATATAGTGTTCCTTTGCATATTGATGAAGACCAAAAGAAAAGCAAGGAGACAGATGGTTGGCGGGGAGGGGTGGCTAACGACTTCAGGAGAGAAATACACAGATAGCAGTCTTGGGCACTGGCAAGTATATTGTATTACTGAAGCGTATTCAATTTATGAGTGTCTTCTTACGGAAATTTTATTCCCACCCCGGGTGACTCATCAATGACAGCGACGCCCTGCCTGTCAGCGAGCTGCATGATCTCCTGGGCATACGGGTAATGGGAGGTACGGAAACAGTTCACACCCAGCCAGCGCAGCATGTTGAAGTCTTTGGTGATGACCACAGAATCCAGGCCTTTCCCACGGAGCTGATAAGGAAATACAAGAGAACTTTGTCAACACCCTGATAATAATCATCATCATCATCATCATCATCACTATCGTCATCATGATCATCCAGCATGGCATTGAGAGGTCATCACTTCCCAAACCGTTCAGCAAAAGCCATCCCTGTCTGCTGCCAGCCATCCGATGTCTGTGACTGTCTCTCCTGTTTATGGTCTCTCTAGTAATGATAGTACATTTCCATAAATCTAGTATAAACCTCTATGTATTTAACCGATGATTCTCACGTATAACTACAACCTTTGTTTTTTTTCAGTGAGGTACAGATTCGGTTTTGTAACAAAAGACTCTTTGTCATTTTTTACCAAACCAGCACCTCTTATTTGAAAGCTTTACAAACATGGGGTACTGTATTACACTCTTATCATTTTGTTTTGATATCCTTATCCCTTCATACCGCCTTAGCAGTGTTGGGAAAAACTCTGGCTCACAAGAAATGAAGACAAGCATTTTGCATGGTGTAATGAGCAATACATGAGGGGTATTACTCAATCTGAAATGAAACAATTGTTGCTTTTGTCTTTGACCGTATTTGCTCATTGAGAAAGATCAATGAGCCGATTTACCACAGGACATAACTCTTATCGTAAAAGGAATAAAACACAACTCCACAATGCTCAAGTTCCCTCTCCTATTCAGCTTTTTGGAATTTTATAACATGCAAGTATAAAATCTTCTTACACAAAAAACCATTAAAAGCTAACAAGTAATGGAATAAAAAGAAAAAAAAAGAAAACTACACCATGCGTGTGAACCCCCCCCAAAAAAAACAAAAAACAAAAAAAAACCCAAAAAACAAAACAAAACAACAAAAAAAACCAGAGAGCCATTCAATTTTGGATGGATTTGAATATTTGTTGTCAGACTATAAAAACAAAATAAAAATTGATAGTAAGATTTCACGAACACTTACATCTGAGTCTTCATGTTTGTCTACTCCACGGCAGTAAAATGGTTTGCTGTTGATCAAAATGGAGCTGCTAGTCACCTCCACACTTCGAACTCCAAAAGGCAAACGATAAACATCACCACTGGCATTGACCTAAGCAATTAAGTTATTTAGACAAAGAGGGGGAAAAGATTAAATTGTGAGTAAAAAAACAACTCAATAACGATAGCAGTAAAATTGTCTAGGTCAGGCACACATGTTGATGACCTCAGCCCACACCCCACAAAACTGTTCTTCCTGATGCATTCATTTACTCATTTTACTCCGTGGAGGAAGACCTGCAGGCAGGAGGGCTGTGCTTTGGGACCATTTTGAGGAGACTGCCCACAACAGAAGAGCGGAAGTTTATAACGACAAAGTGTGTGTCTATGACATCTAATCTCTTCAGACTGAGCCGTGTATGTATGTTTGTGTTCGACTGCACAATACAAGTAGGTATCTAAATCAAGAGGTGCTGCATCAGTCTTTTTGGTGGCTGGATAGTGAGACAACAGGAAGTAGATGTCTGTACTCAAGAGGGATTTGAGTTACTTCATTACATCAATAAATATCATCCCCTTTTTAAGCTCGTATTATGATACAAAATGTCTTAATTTTTTTTTCTCTAATCTTTCCTCGTAAGGTATTGTTTGAATATCGCAGTACATTGTTGTGCATATAATTTCCAATTGACGAATTAATAACGATTATCATATCTTATTTTATTTTATCTTACGTATCTACTTTTGTTGTTGGGGCCTGACATTTGCTCTCTGGTGTAGTTTGTCATAAAGGGACCTCCATCTCTCAAAATCACATACATTTCATGTTTCACTAAATCCAGAACTGTGATGTAATCATGTTACATTTCAGCTGTAATTTAAGCTGAATCCCCACTCTGAAAAGTGGTTCTGGCATTCAATTCCATTATGCGATACTTATTATCGGCCCTCTAAAGGGGCAACTTTGATTTTGATTTTGAAAAAAGTTTAACAATTTTTCAACAACTTCACAACATTTATTTACATGGGAAGGTCCCTTATTGAAAAAGGTGGACTCAAAGATTATACCTGTAAGGTGTACATATATCCCACCGACTCGTTCATCCCATAGGGCCACCAATAGTGTGCATGGATTATCTTCAACAGTCCAGACAGTTTGGAGCTTTGGGCGACAACGAGCCCTGTCTTGTCCAAGACTTCTATGAAACTTGTTACATTCTGACTTGGCCCAGAGACGATGATGTCATAAGCAAGCCGACCTGAAATGAGGCAACAATTGATGACATATACATGATCTACTCATCATTCCTCCAGTCATTATATCATAATTATAAGCTATATGAACTAGACAAGGGAAAGAGATAGACAGACAGAAAGCAGCCATTTCAAAATAACAGAGAATAAAAGATTCTATTTTTGTCAGTGCACTCAACAGTTGTCAAGTGTTTTTTTTTGTTATCCATATTCCTTCATACCGCCTAAGCAGTGTCAGGACCCAGCTCCAAGGAGCCAGGAAGAACTCTGGATCACACAAGAAATGAAGACAGGCAGAGGATCGGTCCACCGTGCCTAATCTTGCGTGGCATAATGAGAAATACAAGGGGTATTACTCGATCTTAAGCCAAACAATAGTTGCTGTTGCCATGATGGGATCTGCTCATTGAAAAAGACCAATGAGCCAGTTTACCACAGGGCGCCAGTTGTCAAGTGTCTTGAGAAAAATTGTTGTTGTTCATCTTCAATTTTATTGACTGACTAAGTGAGACAATATTACTGTGGATGTTTGTGTAAAACCCTTCCAAAACAACTCAAGTCTTGATGAGTGGTAGGAAAAAACTGTTTTATACCTTGATCTAAAAGTAATGTAATCAGGGCACTGTTTGAAATTATCCAAATTAAAACTGAATTTGATAGATTCCAGGATTTTTTTTAAATAAACAAAACATAGGAAAACAGAATGCAGAGTGAAAAGAGTTGCTAAAATCATTTCGTTATAAAGCCTTTTTCTCTAAATTCAAATTAGTCAGACTTGATGAAGATAAGAATTTATAACATTGGAAGAATCACCCACCATTTTCATTGGCAATATCACTATCCGTGATAAGTGTGATGTCATCAATGTACGTTTCTGGGGTGGTGTACAATCTCACATGGCGGTGAATCCCTCCATAGTTGAAAAAGTCCATTTGAAGCTCTTGAACAAAATATCCGGGTGGATACCTGAGGATTCATGGTAACAAGAGTGGATAATGTGAAAGTCTCATATCATAGAAGAGCAATTCAGGACAGGGGACGATTGAGGAAAGCATCAAATGACTTCAAAGTTTTCAGGCAAATGCAAGTTTTAACACACTGTTAACAACAAGCTGGACCTCCTTTTTGACGCCATCTCTAACCCTTTTGCAGAGCAAATATGAAGGTATTCCAGCTCATATTTGGCACTGTCCAAATCAAATAGATGCAGCATTTCCAGAGCATTTTGATTTTAAAAAACCCCAACAATTATACCATTGTGACGTCAGACAAATGCAATCTAATTTCAACACAATTGATTCTAAACATGAATCTGACACCAGTTTTAAAAAATAGCATCATTGTCCTTCTTCTTCAATTATATCGACTGACTCAGTGGAAATGAGAATTACTGTTGATACGGGCACAAATATTTTTTTTTAATGGTGCCATAATTGTAATTCACATTGATGTTATTGGAACATATTTTAGTGACGTTACAAATTGGTTTTCTTTGCTGATGATCTAAACCCAGCAACAAATTGAGTTTCTAAAAGGAAAGGATTTCTGACAGCATCCATAATGTAATAATTTTTCTGGACTTTTACTGATTCATTAAAATTGCTTTTATCTTAAAAGGGGGCGGTAATGATGAATTTGTCCTAAAATGCCAGGGCAAAATCACACAACCATTGGAAATTGTTGTAAAAGATGGAAGAATTAAGTTTTTACACTAATGATAACAGTCTCCATGGTTTTTTTGCATTGCTTCAGCCACCAAGAGGGTTTAAACTAATTTTTACTGCAATGGTGTTGGGCTGTAAGTAGGAACTCACTTGGATGTGTCATTTTCATGTTTTATCTTTCCTGGGGGCAGCGTATGCCGTGTCAGTGTGTTGTTGAGGGCTACAGTGACTCGGTTCTCTCCCTTAAAATTCACCAGCGTCTTGACTTCTCCTTCAAATGGTAGGTGACCTCCTTCGTGCTTCATCACATGGTGCCCATTAACCCACTGAGAGCAACACAGAGAGACAAGTTAACTATTATCTACAAAGTGGGTGAAATTAAAAAATGAATTCCTACAAATCGGTTCACCTGTGCTTTGCGCTGAGCATTCGCTACTAGCAGCTTTGCAAGGTGTTCTATCAATGGCAGTATCACCAACCGCGCATTATTATTATTAGCGCTTAGAGTCTGTTGCTCTATACAAGTGCTATCTATTAAAGCGTCACTGAGTACAACAGCATTGGTCATATTCAGGGCTTACTACATTTATCGGCCCCCACATTGTTGCAAGGCAGCAAAAATGTGGAGGCGGATGTTAACAAGGTACTCGTGGGAGGTAAAAGTAACAGCCGTGAATTTTCTACCAACTTTAAAAGAAAGGAAATGAAGTAAAATTCATATCACAATCATTGCTGTTTATTTATATTTCCTTCTAGTT
>JBCIKM010075504.1:0-14900 GCA_039654465.1 Melibe viridis | reverse complement strand
TGATAGAATTAGTTCAAAGAGGGAACAGATCAAACCACAAACAGCAGAGAGATGATTTACACTTAAAAATAAATATCATCTCTTAAAACGCATATCAAAACCACCGAGACATGATTTACAAAGACAAAGAACATCATCTCTCCTTACAAAAATAAGCAATGGCCATCACCCATAACAGCATTATGGTCCAGGAAGACCATTGATCTTAAACCACCTTCATGAACTAAATTGCTCAGCAAATTTATTTTGTGACCATGGAATTATGTACTAAAAGGCTTGGAATAGGGGAACAAAAAAAAAACAAAACAACAAAAACACACACACACACACAAAAAGTAGGAAAAAAAAAGGAAGATGATAGCTTCAAAGTAAAGGAAAAGAATCAGAGGTTGAAAGGCCTACCAGAGACTCCCATCAACCACCAGTGACATTGTTGTTTACTTTGAGGTTGATAATGAAAATAAAAAAGATCATAATACTAAACATATCAGATAACATCTCATGCTAAACTAGATGCATAGCTTTTCCAGCGTATGAAATAATTTAGTGTTCTTTTAAAGTTTTCTTTTCCCCTGAAATTGTCAAGCCACTTTTTCTATCTCCATGTTTTCCTGTCTCAAATGTTTTGATTGCAAATGACAAATCTCATTGTTACTGCAAATGATTTTGTTTTGTGTTTTTGTTTTTTCTCTCCTCTCTGTCAGTCAAAAGCTCTCCAATGCTTGTATAAACTGTTAATGTTTTCTCTCTCTCTCTCTCTCTCTCTATCTATATATATATAGTCTTCTTTTCTCTTGTGTTTCTGTGCATTTTTGGGGATTCAAACCCAGGGGAATAATGTTCTGAAGGTACCCGAAAGTTGAATATCCAATCAAATATCCCATTGGCAAGGTACTTTTTTATTTAGAGACAAAAAACTTAGTTGGTCCAATTTATGGGGTTACTTGGGCCACTTTATAAGAATCAATGTAGAACTCTAAAAGTCATGAAAAAGGAGAAGACCACTAAAGACCAAACAAGACAACAAAAACAGAACATCACAAGAAAAGAGGAAAATGTAAAATGATAGCTCAGTGTAGTATTTTTATGAAACATGTACACTATATCCAAAACCGACAAGCCGAAACAGCTGTGCATTCTCTCCTGAAGATCTTGCCAGAATTCCAGTCAGTAGGCAGTACTCGTGGCTGTTTTTGATTAGCAAATATTTTGATTTAATTGAATTGAATTCTGAAAAACTTAATGAAAGAATTTTCCTCATCTGCCAAGTTTGAGCTTGGGATTGTCAGGGATTGGCATCTTTGTAAAGCTTTACAATATGGATGACCACTCTACACCGTGTATTTGGAGAAGATGGTTGTCGGGTCAAAGGCTTTAAAAAAACACACACAGAAAACCAAAACAACCAATGACAAAAGCAAGTTTGTTTCTATTCACATTTAATTCATGTTTATATTGGCATCTCAACTGTGCAGTGCTTTGATACACCCTCAACAGAGCAAGACGTCAAGCTGTTCGTTTGTTATTTACATTCAAAGCATTAACGATTCGTCTCAATACATTCTCTACAGAATACCATTGATTCCTCTCACTCCTCCTCTAAAATTCAGGCAAGGTACGAATCTTTGTGACCATATATATATCATGGAACATTCTCACAGTTACAAACTATTTTCAATCTAGATTTTCTGCATTCACTTCAGATATACATATTTTTTATCCATTTTTACAATCCATAAGTAAAAATAGATACATCTGTCAAGGCCAAAAACTGTTAAAACTGTTTTTCTAATAAATACTTTTCAGTGATTCATACCACATTTATTCGAAACGAAACATTTACCTCAGTGACAGTGACTAGTGAGAGTACTATTTTGATCAACGTTGGTCTTCATGTTCCTTGACACATGTTGTCAAAGATTGTTACTGGATGTTTACAGACTTGCTAACCCCTCTTTCTCAAACTATGATTTGATTTTTTCACATTTTGAGGTGGTTATTTTTTAATTTTTTCATATGTATTTAAAAAAATAAAAAAAAAATTCAACTGCTTGATAGTTTCAAAATTTTTCACGTGTTCCACAAAGATTTAAAGAACACACGCATTAAAACAACCTGATGTCAACTTGGGACACAAAACTGAACAAAAAGGAATCATGTATATGTATTATGCATTAATGGTTTATAGGTTTTTCTTTTTTTTTACATTCTGTTTAATTATTATTCCTCACTGCATTGTAAAATCACAATTCATTTTTCATATTTTGAAAAATTTCCATTTATTTCCATATTTTGGTCAAAAATGCATTTTAAAATATGTATTTTTATACCAGCTGGCAAATCTATGTTTATCTATTAATTTTGCCAAACATAGTATGGAATTTTGCAAATTCTGCTTACTGACAAATGTGAGATAAGGATGAAAAATAAACCAAGGAATTTTTATTTCAAAATAAAAATAAAAATAATGAATATAAAAGAATCCTTTAACAACTTAAAACTATAACCTCAAAATATATTTCATGAAATTTTTATTTCTGAATTCATATCAAGCAGTATTACTTTCGGTTTATCTTTATTGTGAAAAAGAAAATGAGCTCTCACCCACAGAAAGATAAAAAATGACTTGCCAACCACTTCTTTGTCACACACTTGTACCCCTCTATGACCCTCATGTGTCATTGGGCCCTAAAACCCCACGTAAACATCTATCAGACTCATAATCATAATGATGATCTCTTGACCTCGTATGTATGACAACACTCTAAAATGATAGTTAAACATTACATTACAAAAAGTAGTAGGTAACACAGAGACATTATCTGCCTACAATGGACAGAGCTGGTGTGTTTTCAATTCACGACAGCATGGAATCGACAGCAATTGTCTGAATTCTGTGGTGACATCAAGAAAGATTGAAGGCCGTACAGTAAATGCAGCCACATCATATCAGGACCTTATTGAGAGTAAAAATTATGTTGAAGCCAATCTTCAAGCTAATGTTGTCATCTGGGAATTTTAAAAAAAGTCACATTCTTTATTCCATAGTTGAACATATACAAATCAAGTAATTTCTTTTCAAAAGACTTTCTCATAGAACGATTTAGTTAAATTAAAGTCTTCGCAAATTGCCAAGCATGAATTGACTCCCACTGCCACTACTTATTTGTCTTGGTCAAGATCTGGGAGCAATAAATTCTCCTCCAAAGGAAATGTTCTCTATGCTTAAAAAAAAAGCGACTAAAACAATAAATAGATGGATGTGGTGGTTATAATACAGGTATTATTGCACTTCATGTGGTATCAGTCACAGCTAGAGCTGAGCATTTCCACAACAGATCCATCTCCCCTCCAAAATATTTACAAAGAGGAAAGGAAAAAGTGAAATTCGGCACAATTTTTGTTTGTCATCAAGAGGATTAGCTAACTATTAGATTGTATACAACACTTGAGAGTTTGGTCTAGGTACATATATCAAAAATTAATCATTCAAATGAACACTTAATATTTCATACTAAAACCCAAGCCAAAATCTGTCATTTAATCCTGGAAGTTATAAGAGACACCCCTCTCTAAAATTTAATCTAAAACTTTTTGTCCACATACTTGGTACTTTTGAAATATTTGATGCAGTACTGCTCTTTATATTTGAACTCTCTCTCTCTCTTCCTCTCTCTCTCTCTCTCTCCCTCTCTCTCTCTCTCTCTCTCTCTCTCTCACACACACACACTCAAACAAACACCCCCTTCCCCCCTCCACACACATACCCACATCCACAAACACACGTTGGTTCTTTTTTTTTTGTAACTACACACAGCAGATAGAGCTTTACCTAAAGCTTAAGCAAAATGGAATTTCAGCTCTTTAAAGTCATGTATCGTGGGTGAGTGATTAAATAAAGGGAATTGTTTTTAATCACAAAATGACACTCTCTGCCTATTCACATGTTGCTTACAGGGCAATTAGAAAGAGGTGCTGATAAAATCATGAAGCATCAAGTCATCAAGTCATGAAGGGGAGATAAGCCTGTGTTTCATAAGTTACTGAAAGATGTATACAAATGACAGCCTGTCAAATGTATAAGCAAGTCGTGTTGTCACACAATGAACACTTTTGTCCAAAGAAATTGTCGCAGTGAGTAAGCTTCAAACAAATTGGACAGAAGAAAAATAATTACATATTTTTTCAAAAGTTAACTAATCAACAGATTTGTTACTGTTACATGAATAAGTTAAATAAGACAAAGGGAAGAAACATAACCGGGATGTTTTTGACCTGATGTATTGCTCTGTGAAGTTACATTAACTGAAATGATCAGGATCGAAATCATATCATCATGAAATAATATATCTATAATGTAATCCATGGTTGTCTGAGAGCTCAGAGTGAAGGAAACTGGCCTTGACCTTGACATGTCATTGATCTTCACAACATAAGACAAAATCTTCCAGAAGTGGAAGGTGAGTTGGACAGGCTGGAGAGGGCAGATATTCTGTATAAATAAACATTTTAAGGAAAATAACATGAATAAAACTGATGATGTATTTATAAAACAAGACCTAGAAACAAGATGGGCCTCGTATCAACAGATACAAGATCAAACTTGCACCAAAATCTGGACAAGATTTAAGGGACAAAGCAGCAGCAGTAATAGCGGGACAAGACACTTGTATGTCATCATTTCAATGATTGGAATAGCACTTCAGGCTTAGGCATTGCCACAACTACATACCTGCAGAACAGAGCGGTTAATCAAAACATCTTTAATCCTCTCCTGTATCCATCCATAAAATGTAAAAAAAAAACACAGAAAGAAAAGCAACAAAGACCTTGTATAAAAAGAAATAAGAGAGGAAACACTTTATGACAAATTACTCAATGCCTATGCTGTGGGAACACTCATGCCAAATTGTGGTGGCTGGAACAATCTTAAAATTTCCCTGACTAAGATAACTTTTTCCTTCAGTCGCCTTGCAAAGCATCTTACTCGCAGATGCACCATATTGTATCATCCTCCCTAGCTAATGTAATGTAATGTTATCACAATTTAATGTGAGTTACACAGCTGTCAAGAATCACATGTAAACCTCAGTGAACCTGTATCATTCTGTATGATAAGAATGACAATGATATTGCCAACATATTATGTATATGTGAATTAGAGACCATAAGTCGTGAGGGAGATCAAGTGTTGCGTACAAGGCAAATCCCAAGAGATGGACACATCCTGTGTTGTCAATGCTTTATTTAGGGAGGGGGGTGGGGTAGGGGCAGGATGGGTGGGAGGGGATAGGGGAGGGGAGTAAAAGCAGCAATCTAAAGTGACTCGGCAAGGTAAGGACTTAAATTCATTAAGCGTGAAATAACTGTCTTAACTGCTATTTTGAAGAATGTCAGTGCTGGTGGGCTATGATATTTTCCCTCTTAATCTAAGCATCAAAATTAGTTTGATGGTAGAACTAGGATCCAGTTAATTGTAGTAGGAACATGAATAATGGTGTTTAGCAGTTTCTGCCAAATGCCCTTCACAAGCATCGATTGGAATATGATTTGACAAGCAAGGATCTATCCCATCAGACTGTTATGCCTCTCATTGTATCTGTTGGACTTTTATAGTTCCCCCTTGCTCAAGTGTGATCAATGGAACAATCTGCTGGTGAATCATGGAATTTGCCATAAAACCAAGGTAAAAAAGAGTCGACCAATTCTTTTATCTGGATGGCACTGGCTTGGCACAAAACTAGGGGGAGATTTTTCCACTCAATTCACAGGTCCTTTTTTGGTAATGTTCACAACCAACCCCCCCCCCCCCCCCCCACAAACAACAAACAAAAAACAAAAGAAAAGAAACCCCCAAAAACAAAACAAAAAATCAACCCAAATCCCCCAAAACCCCAATAAAATGCTTCCTGCAATCTACGAGTAAACTGCTGGATGTTGGATGAGATATTTAAAACTTATTTGTGAACAATGAGGAATTTTTTAACAAGGTTAATCAAGGTCATGATTCTGGTGGACTTTCGATGTCAACAGAGTGATCCTTGTGGAGGCCCTGAGCCCGCTGGTAAGGCGGAGAGTTTGGGCCTTGGAAACTGCCTCGAGTGCACGGAGTGGGGAATGGTGCATCCTCACAGATGGGTGCTGTGTCACGGAGGACACACTCCTCATCCATCGACAGGTTAGCGTCATCACTATCGTTGCTGATGTCGTGGCGTCTGCTGTTGTAGTTTGGGTTGGAGGTGGAGCACGAAGCCCTGGGCCCAAAGTTGTCGCTGATGGGAGTGGGCTCTCGGTGGCAGGAGGATTCTCCACGCAGGAATGACTCCAATTTGTCCACACAGGCATCCTGGTAGTCATGAATCCACCTGGCAAGGAATGAGAAAAAAACAAATTGTACAATAGAGCACATGTATGATGAAACATCAATTAGCCTCACACAAAACACTTCCAATAAATTGAAGATATATGCACCTCCAAAAAAGCACAAAGTTTGTCAAATGTTTTGGTTTTCATTTCAGAACAACTCGGGGATCTAAAGAACCAGAAATGACCATTGTAATCTCTTTACTTTTTACGTCAACCAGGCGTGATTCTGCTACAAGCCATCTGACAATAGCAGTGTCCCATCCCTATTTGAGGAAAACCTGTCAAACAGAGTCACTGTTCACACATTGAAGAGTTAAGCCCTAAAACTGTATATAAATTAAACACAGCTACCTTAGTTTCAGGGGTATATACCAGCAGAGAGTATATATGGATCTTCAGCCATTTTGTAAACCTTGTATTTGAGTCAGGAGAAGCTTGTTACTACTCAAATTGAGTGGATTGTACAGGAGGTCTCACCGTATTCCATTGAAGTAGGCCAGGTTCCTCATGTCCTCGGGCAGGGAATCTGGCGTTGGCCACCGGAAGTTGTCCATCAGTGGAATGATATTGGTCCCTGCCTCCATGGCTGCCACAATCTCCTGTGGAACAAATGGGTACAACTCTAATACTAATAGTTACCTTGTTTTAATTTAGCACAATGCTGTATTCAGTAAATGAAGTTTGTTGGACAAAATTGTAAATATTCATTGCACGCAAAGTCCCATTCTATTACCACAACTTACAATTGCTCATTTGGGATAGGTAAAGATATCTTGAACTTCTACTATCACCTGATGGTGACATCAATCTAGATGGCCAAAAGTTGACAGTTTTATCATTAAACCTATGAGGAAGTGAATTCAGACTTCCACCCCTGAATAGACAGAGTACCAACACTGACCCTGTGCACCCAGTCCTTTCTGCCATCGTCGCCCATGCATCGGTCCAAGGAATTTTGGGTAAGTACAATGATGAAGTTCTTGGCCAACTTCACGCTTTCAAGAAGGTTCTCGTCAAATTTCCCTGCCCGCAGTCGCTCAATGTCGATGAAGACTGTGAAACCCCGAAGCTGCAGATGGACCTTTAGCAAACTGCAGGGATACAAGAAAATTCCAAATAGAGATGATCAAGTTAATAACTCCATAGCATGTATACTGAGCATCATAAGTAACATAAAACAGTTCAACCTTCAGCAGCGTGGCATCCAGTCAATGGATTTGAATGAATTAAACTGCAAACAAGCTGAATCATTGTCAAATCCAACTACCAAAATTTATGAAAAATGCATGGGGTGCAAGAGTGTGAACAATTTTAAAAGGGTTTGTAACCTTTCAAAGACCACTGCTAAAAAATGAGACAATTTCAAGCAACACATACACAAACAGATACAGATACAGATGATGATGGTAAAATTGCAACAGCATAAAAAAAAAGTCATTAAAAACCAGAACCATCAAGCGGGGTTACTTGGGCCACTTTTCACCATACTTTAAAAGATATTTTCTTTCATTTTGTGTCTATGCATCTCTTTTGCATTGAAACCCAGGGGAATGTATCCAAAAGTTAAATTTCATATCGGCACTGTACTTTTTTATTCAGAGGCAAAAAAGTAAGTGGCCCATGTTACCCTGCAATGGGGTTCAACAGAATTAAGATTCACTGTCTCTTTAGCGTCCCCCTTAATGAGGAAACTGTTATTCCAAGATCTCTGGCTTCCGCTTTTGGACCAACCCATGGGTTGTCATCATATTGTTGAACAATGCCCTTGTCGTCTTCATTTATTGTCTTACAGTCTCCCACTCCGCTATAATTTTCTTTCTTCAGTAACCTGCATCAAAATGTGGAAGGACTGCAGTTCAAGAAGTAACCAGCTATGTTTTACACTTTTGTTCTTATGGTATGCATTCCAATTGCATGTAATCTGTCTTCAATGGAAAGTCGGCAGAGCCTTGTAAAGTTGTTTTTGTTTTCTCCTTGAAAGGGTAAAAGTTGGTGACAATATCTATGTATAAAGTACGAGTCATGGTGTCGAAATATTGTTTGAAGACTCAATGCATCAATTTTGCAAGAGATATTGCTGATCTGCCAATATTCAGATGAAGATAAGACACAAAGACCTTTCCTTCCTAAGGAAAAATTTGAAGTGTGGGTTTTCTTTGTCGTCTGCATTTTATAGGCCCCACTACACACGAGGGTCATAGAGGAGCCAAGAGGAAAGCAAGATGAAAGAATTAGTTAAAAGAGGGAACAGATCAAACCACAAACAGCAGAGAGATGATTTACACTAAAAAATAATATAAATATTATCTCTCAAAACACATGTCAACACTCAACACCACCGAGAGAAATTTACAATGACAAAAAATATTATCCTTCCGTACAAAAATAAGTAATGGCCATCACATATAACAGTATTATGATACAGGAAGACCCAAGATCTTTAAACCCCTTTTGTGTACAAAAGTACTCAGTATGTTCAACTTGTGACACTGCAGTCATGTACAAAAGGCATGAAATAAGGATGAACATTGAGTTGCAAACAAGACAACAAAAACAGGACATCACAGAAAAGGGGAAAAAGTAAGACCATAGTTTCAGTGTAGAAGTAGAAGAGCCCACTAGGGACTCTCACCAACCACCTGCCGTCATTGGAGGGCTTTATATTCCCCGGGTCCCCATGGGGTTTTATGATTTTGAGAATATCCCATCATCATAATATTTGGTAGGTTGATTTGACAATAATTCAACTTTTATTTTCAGTTTATTTCATTCAAATATATCCACTGGATGCCATGCTGCTATTGCCTGAATTTTTTTGCATTACTTGTGATGCTTAGTATAGTACTTTCATTTCTTATAAGATAGAATTAATCAGTCTAAAGAGCCAACACTGTATCTCAGCCTGTAACGTTCTACAGGTTTGCAGATGAACAATTTTTTAACATCAATAGACTCCACATAACCACAATAGCTTTTGATAAATTATAATGGTAAAAATTTGGCAAATATGGGAAAACAATCTACACAATAAAATCTTATCTATATGCAAACTATACAGGGTCTACACAAGAGTTTGTGTGTATAAAGCAAGGACAAGAAACACGATATTATTACAGCCAGGGTTATTGTACCTGCCAAATATTGTCCTAGCACGACAAAGCCAATACAGTATAGACTTAACTAGTCCAGACCAGTAGGGTTTAAATGTGAAGAGTAAGATGAGAACACGAGACACCTTCTTACCTGGCAAGCTGAGAACCGTTGGAACGTCTGTAGCTGATGAACACATCAATGGGAGATTTGGGTCTGCGTAGAGGCTTGCTGACAGTGTTGTCAACAGTGTCAGACTGGATGGGAACAGGACTGATGGGGGCCGACTTCAGCTCTGATGGGAGAAATAGTTGAAGACATTTAGTAATTACTCAGGCACTACAACTAATACACACGCATGGCTACAAAAAAATCAGAATAGAGTCATACCAATCAATATAGAGGCAAGATACTCCTATGTGGAGCAACAACAGAAAGTCAGCAGAGAAGAATTCTCCTCTGACAAGTTTTGCGTCCCTGAACTCCTGACGCTCTAAATTATATACTTTCTGTTAAAAGTAGAGCTGAAACTCAAGATGAGAGAGCAGATTTTTATGGCCTGCAGAAAGCAAGCTGCTGAATGACAGGTTTGATAGAGCATGGAATTCATGATAAAAGAATGAAAACAGGTAGTCATTTTTGAATTCAACAAATTTTTGTTCATTGACAAACAAATGAAAATTTAGGGATGCAATTTGTGCCATGAAAAGTTGATACTAAGGTAGAGTCCAGACTGGTCATTATTCCATATATGGTCATGTGTACATCCTCTTAAAAAGACTGTTCAGCAATTGGACAACATCTCTTCTTCTTCTTTCATTGAAGTGACAGACTCAGCTGTGCTGAATATTAACATCATATCAGTGGTAGGAGTGAATTTTTAACTTTGCCCGAAAAGTGGCCTTGTGGCTTTCTCTTTTAGATTTTCAACTGCCAAGCGCTCTTTTGCATGTCCAACTTGAATACGGGACCACTGAGTTTATTGTCCATATCTGACAGGACTGGGTGCTTAGTCCTACCTACTTAGGAGGGAGTGCTTTCGGAGCAGAAAAACGCCCCACCATTTGTTGCTTTGTCGTGCAACTCAAACCAGCAACTTTTGGGTTTGAGAGGTGTCTCTATGGTACCTCTATGTCACAAGGGAGTGATAACCAACCAGAAAGTGACAGCAAAAGTAATCTTTCACTTGAGAGGCAAGCATCATACCACTCTGCCACATACCCCTACGTACCCACTGACATGTCTCAATACTGATCAATGCTATTGTTTACACCCCTAGGCATATGTTTTTGGATACTAAAAAGCTGAATCTCATTTCCCTTTTCCTATTCAATTGGGTGTTTTTGAACTCCATTCTTCTAGAGGAAATAAATCCAGCATTATTCTACATTTAAAAAAAAAAATTTAAGATTTATGGTATAAAATCACTCTGGGGATAGCCACAGGTCAAAGTTGACATGAATACAATAAGCATTAAAGAATTGAAATACGAGATTAAAAACAAAAGACAAATGAAATAACATCAAGGGTGTCATACCGAAAGCAATTGTTGAAAAGCAAAAATAAAGATGGAGGAATACACTGACACCAACAATGGAATTGTGACTCTACACACCATCGATTTTGGTGAGAATCTTCATACGGTGAATTCCGTTGTGGATGCCGCAATCCTGCAGGAGGTGCTGATTGTTCACAGAGCGCAGAAGCGGCCGATCTAGACCAGCATGCAACATCTGGTAGGTGTACTGGGCCATGTCCTCACTGACGTTGCGTAGCCAGGACCCCAACATGCTAGGGTCACAGGAAGTGTAGTCTGTGGACATCTTAAGGTCTCGCAGCTCTCGCTGGAATCTGATAGAGAAAAATGAATCAAATGACAAACATACTTGTCTACATCAGGTTCTATTTCAAACTCTGGTCAAAAAGCTAATTTGCAAAGGGTTTTTTTTTTACATCTCTATAAAGGTTATAATAAACAAGTTATGGGTATGATATTAAACAAATTTTAAATACTTAGGTATTTTGACAAAATCAAAATTACTTCAATCACTCTGTAGTTCATGTTTTTGCTCAGCATCATCGTTGTAATTCCTAGATTTATTTGTTTTTCATTAATCACAGCCTTGAAAACCAAATCAAATAAAACCAAATTTTGTGCCATACCGGTACTTGATTCATTGTCTTTTTTCCCCCTAAAAAAAAAACAACTTTTTACTTTTTATTATTTCTGTGCTCATCGTTTCATCATATTGTTTTGTGTTGTGTTTTTGAGACTTCAATCAGCTGTTAGAACTCATAGTCAGAGGCAACCATTCCACAGGAATGGCTTTTTCCAAACTCCAATACTTGAGAGTTACTCCTATTTGAGATGGAATGTGTTGCAAGAAAGGAGAAGACAACATAAGATGGCAATATTTTTGAAGGCCAGATGGGGAGAAACCTGCATCCCAATGGATCATGTGAAGAACAATCCCAGAAAGGAAGACACATTGTGTTGCCCTACTCCAGGGTAAATGCCCACCTACACTCTTTTCTGATTGTCATCTGGGGCATGGAATTCCCTCCCCTTGACTCAAAGACAGCATGGCACTGTGTAGTAAGTATTAATGCCAAACCATCCACAACTACACAATGTACTGTTGCGTTACCCTTCAGCATTGAAGCTGCAACAATATTGGTTGGGTTGGATTTGATTGGTTTCAAAAGGACTGCATATCACTGGAATAAAAAAAATCATATTGGCCCTGTCAAATCAGATGATGGTTTATGTTCGAAAGACTTGAAGATTTGCATTAGAATGGCCAAGACTGGAATAGACACTGTATGGAAGGACCATGGAATAGTGACCTTGCTGAAGAGTTTAGTTGGACATGTCATGTTGTATGGATGTGAAATATGTGTGGTACCTTTTCCGAGTGACAGTGCAGGGCATGTCCAGGCTGTCTTTCAGGTCGTCCTCTGACAGCCGCAGCAACAGGTCCCCATCCACTTGACACGCCCGAAACACATCTGTGTAGGCACTGAAGCCAACCTGGTGGCAGGGGAGACAACCAAACTTTTGTTTGACTGGTGATCACTTTTTTATTATTTTCCCTTGAAATTAGATATCTTTGCAAGGCTTACAACTTTGCGCACAGACCTCAATTACATAACATCCAAGTAAATAGATCTAGTCTAATTCTGACAATAAAAACCATAAATTTTCATAAATTGTTGTAGCAATCTTACAGCAACGTTGTACTAATGAATAGTTAAATGGCACTGTTGGAATGTACTAACTCTTTCTGTTCATTAGAGTGTGTATCAACAATTTGCATTTATTAGAGTGAGTGATTTGTGCTTCCACCTGTGCAATCCAATGGACCACATCGTCCATGGTCCACAGTGGGACTTGCTGGGATAGTTTGTGCGGGACTTCCTCCCCAATGATACGCAAGGCTTGGCCAGCCAGTCTGGAAGCCACCCGGTTTGGGGTACTGGCCAACCATTTTAGTGGCTCAACAGCTCCAATCTTGTACAAAACCTGAAAACATTTCAATCACATCAATCCACTTTTCAATACCCTCAAATGTCTAAGTGGGATGAATTTTCAAGTATAAAGCATTGTTGTCTTTTTAATGGTTCAATAGATCAATTACTGCATGGCCACAAATTTTATGTATGACTGTAACTGTCACAACATCTTCAAGCTTCTCATTGAGTAAAAAGTTTCAAAGTTTGGAACTCAGAGACAAAAGCATCTTTGGTTGCTAATAATAACCCCCAAAATGTCAAGAATGATGTGAGTTTATCTTAAGATATCACCAAATCTTTTTATGACTTCAGTTACAAAGCTGTTATCCATATGATCAGTAGTAAACAAAAACCAGCCACAACCAAACAGTTTAACAATGGTTTGATATGGATTTCCCTGGGAAAAACGTATATTGATAGCATCAATGTTTCTCCAATATATGAGTGCTATTTTAGGAAAGTTTGACTTCACCTTGTTTAATAACATTCAATAAAAACTTGTGTCACTTAGGATGTTAGCTTCGAGCTAATAAAAAGGAAAAAATTCTTACCTCCTTCCTCTCTTGCTCTGACTTGATCCCTGCCTCCATGACAAAATGGAATGCAGCTAGGGACTGTGCCTCTTCCCTCTTGCTGGACAGCACTGGGATGAGCCGCTTCAGCCACCCTGGGGAGCGGCCATGGCGGTGGGAGGTGTCACGCTGTGCAAACTCTGCTGGGTCGTGGGAGTCCACAAAGGGCAAAACCAGGGACAAAGTACCTGAACTGATGACAGCATTCTCTATCTCCTTATTGGAAACCAGAACACCAATGGCTAGCAGGGCATAATAACGCACGCTGTCGTCTTCCACAAAGGCCAAAGGGAATAACCACTCAGGTACTTTGTGCTTGGTCATTTCCTGCTGGTTCTCGCTCCCTCCATAGAGAGCCAGATTGGACAAGGCTATTGCACAGTTTTTGAGGGTGACACGGTCATTGCAGCGACACCAGAAAGTGATGACATCCAACCCTCCCAGTTTGATCACCATTGAACATGTCTCTTCTGAGGTTTTGAACAAGCTCTCCAGAATGCCTGTGCACGTTTGTGCCAGTTCACAGTCTCCTATGGAATCGTGCGTCATTTTTATCACCGTCTCCAGCCCTGTCTCTGCCACTTGGCGTCTGCAAGAAACATGAAGCAGACAAACATCATTTCAATTTCATAACAGCTCTCTTATGGGTAAGAATGGGACATTTTCTGTATAGATGATGTATGCCTAGTTCTCATAAATCTTATTCCATAAGCTTGAGAGAGTTTACTTTAAATATGGCCAATGGAAATGAGGGAAAGTCTTCTTCCTTAAGATCAACTGACTCAGCATAATTGTCTTTGTAAAGCCCATCAAGAACAAATGAAGTCTTGATTAATTGAAAGGAGAAGTGTTTCATACCTTAGTAAACGTGTTATGTAATCAAGGCACTGCTTGAAATTGTCAATATCAAGAATTATCTGTCATCCTATAGTGTTCACTAGTGGGCTTGGCATGGCAGTCAGAAAGGCATCAGACTCCCATGCTGAAGAGCATTGGTTCTTGCCCATGCCATCGTGTTGTGCCCTTGGGTAAAGCACATTATTATACTTATGACATAGTATGGGAGATGAATGTAAAGCAAGGATGTCCCCCTCCCCCCCCCCCCCCCAGTTGTAGATCAGACAATCTTGTCTTTGGTAAAAAAAATTATAACTCGCCTAACAGGCTGTTTGTATTGTCATGTGCTATAATAATCTGTTGGTTGCTTGCCAGGGATATGCTATTGCTAAGCACTTAGAACATGGCGATGATCTTGAATAAGTACTACTGAATAAGTTACCTGTTACCTGTTACCTATCTGCTTCGTGCCAGGTGGCACATAAGGCCTCCACTTGAAGTCTCCACTCTGCCCTGTCCATG
>JBCIKM010075393.1:0-14904 GCA_039654465.1 Melibe viridis | reverse complement strand
TAAGACGATAGCTTCAGTGTAAAAGAAAAGAAACAGAAGTAGAAGAGCCCACCAGGGACTCCCTCCAACCACCCGCTCACACCTTTTTGGTAAAGGAACAAAATTGAACTTTTCAGTCATCAATGACCCACTTTGGCTTCAGGAATCTTGATAAACATTAGATGAGACAAAGAACATGGATTTTCAAGACTATCCATGCAAGAAACTAAAAAGATTATAAAAATGGAGAATGAAGAGAACAGAATTGGCTAAAATAAGATCTATGAAATGATACAATTAAAGCCAAGAAAAATAACTCCTGTTTTTGAAAATAAGGAAATAACACAACACAAAAGGAAACATTATAAATAAACTTTTATTAACACAGCTTTCTAGATTTTTGAAACTGTCACATGACGGAAAAACATGTTTAAAATTACATTTCAATTGCTGTCATTATTAATGATTGAGCACAATTCTTTACATTTCCCGTGTACATTTCCCCAAAGAAAAATAAAAAGCTGATATCCTTCAAGAAGTTCTTTCATTGTCTTTTTATACTTTCAGTTTCAGGTTCTTGATTCTTTCAATGCTTCTGTAACTGGGTGAACAATAAATTCAATTTTACACCTCCAGAATAATTTGCTTACAGCAAAGCATCTATTAAAACTACTTACTTGATTTAGAAAACAAAAGAAAGAAAAGAAAAGCAATACACACATCATTATTTGAGTGTGTATTTTATCTTTTGACATCAATCACAGCTGTGCTTCACAAAAAAAAAAAAAAAAAAAAAAAAATAGATCTCTTCAAATAGTATACAAAAATAAGATTTATAACAAGAGCACGATAGTCTTTATTTCATTTCTACAGAAACCTGTTTCAAACTAAGATATGATTATTAGTTCAACAAAACATACAAAGATTTTTTGTCCCTCTTTGTAGTGTTGACAACCAGATTGTGGATCCAACCTTTTCTTGTGGTCAAAACACTGTCTATACTATAAAACATTTTGATCATCAACCAATGAACTCACAATTTCGGGACATACTGCTCTCATAATCTGTGGGTGTGTTTTCATTTGATGGACATCCTAGGTCACAGACTTTCTAGTCTTGTCTTATTTTCATCACAAACACTTTGATATTTCAGCACATGATTCTGTTACTGTAAGTCATATTAATTCACTTTGATCCCAACAATCTTGTCCTTCTTCAAATGACAGCCCAGTAATAATAGCCATAAAAAGAGAGCATCACTGACCAGCACAAAGTGAGTGATAGATTTACTCTAAAAAAACGTTTTTCCATTATTCTAATTCTCTTGCAGCCCTTATCTCGTTGCCGTCCAGGAAAACTGTCGTATGTCAAAGTGACTACTTTTCAGGAGGAGCAAAAAAAACATTTTTATTATGACTAATACAATGACGAACTATACATTTTAAATGTCAAATAGAGGAAAACAAAAACAGATATTCCTACAGCAGGAAGCTAGTTAGATCTACAGAAGGAAAAAATTGCAGTGTAGTGAATAAAAACAATAAGAAATAAAAATAACATACTACTGTTTTCCTGGACGGTGACGATCTATTCACATTGCATGCAATGGAGTAAAATCTAATCAACCAATCAAAGTCCACAAAACTTATCAAAGAATCTTTTCAAGGAACAGTAAAACAACCACTGAATTAATTGACTTTAGTCTGCCTGTTTGTTAGAGGTACACAATCCTTAAAACATGCCCGCAACACAAACACACACTCTCTCTCCTCGCCTCCCCACATCCTCTTCCCCAAACCATCTCTCAAAATTAAAAAAAAAAAAAAAGACCCAAAATCCCAAACTCTTCACAACAATGCAAAAGGACGGAAATAATAAAAGGCAATTCCTTTAGATATGTAAAGTTATGACAATTTTAAACAAAACTGTTTGTAAAAGAGATCTTGTTGAACAAGGATGTATGGAGATTTGGTTCAAAGCATCTTGCGGTGTGTGAGATTGCAAGGCACACCAGCTTTGTGAGTGCAGATATATTTCATATGCGGTTGATGAAAAGGGAAAGATGCCGTCAAAATTGACAGTTAGCAATTTCTTTTGATGCAACGTCCCCTGAGCCTTCACTTCAGTGTGCAGCAGGTAAATTTTACATTTTCCACTTTGGATTTTTACCAACAGAAAGAATACCTAATACACATTATATGATCATTTTTGTTTCATCACGACAATGTTTCCCTTGATCAAACATTATAACAGGTTTTGAAAAAAACAAAGTTGATGATCAATTCCAAAACTATTCCATGGTGACTCCATAATGACCAGCACTGAAGTCTCCTTCCTGTGAAACCAAGAAATGAAAAGGAGAAAAAAGACAGAAATAATAAGAATGCAACACACGTAAAGTAAATTGAATAGAGCATCAACTTCCCAATTTCATGTACGAAAGTTATTTCCTTAAAACTAAAGAAAAAAAAGCACATTTTAAATATTTTCAAATACTCATCAGGATTAATTCAATGAAAGCACAACAAACATTCAAAATACTTTTGAAGTTTGATGTTGTAATTACAAATGGGAGCAAGTTATAAATGACAGCTCATGTTATGTCTTTAAGCAAATGCAGTTGAAAGTCTTTGACAAACACATGGGTAAGGACATCAGGGTTTTGTTGAATTTTGTTGTGGCTGAAAATGTACACATTATTTTAAGCAAATTTTATTTTACTAAGGCAGAAGAAGCATGTACAAGTATCAAGACAAGGAAAAGATGAAGAAATACAAGAAGACTCACCTGATTCAACTTCTTGAATTCTACAATCTGTGTGAATACGTGTTCTAGGATATGCTTTGCTGTCCTGCTTTCCTGCGGCAAGTTGTGGGTGACGCCAAGAATTTCTCCACACTCTCTGACATAGTACTCTAGATCATCGTCTGAACCTGCAATCAAATGATGGAACAAGTGATGATAGACAGTAGCTTTAGGCCACAACAACAACAAACAAGATAAAAACATACTATCTATTTGCTGTCCTTCGTGTAAAAGGAAACTTACCCTTGTAAACAAGATCTTTTACCTCAGTGAAGATGACAGGAATACTAAGAATCACATCACAAAAACCAAGTCACAGCCTTTTTTTAAGATCAATCAATAAGTTATGAGACTTATTTACAGCTACATGTTAAAAGAGCTTTTCCATACCTACACAGTTAAATTAAGATTCAAGACCCATAAATACAGTATCATTGGGTCACAGAATTATGCCATAGACCTTGAGGAGACCAATCTTGACAAGGTGGTCATGCCTAGTTTCAAAGAAAGCCTTGAAGTGGTTTGGACCTAGATTTAGAGACACTTCCCTTACATTGATAAGTGCTAAGTTAAAAATAGAGTCCTTTTCAACTTATCAAAACAGCTAAATAAGTTCTGTCTGATCCATGGAAAAGAGAGTCAGGTACATCAGGATTTTCCTTCTTCATCTACTGAGATAATGGTTGTTTTTTTTAATAGGTGACAAGAAATTTCATTCATCAGGTATCAGTTACCTATGCTTAATGCTTTGATTCTTCTTGCCCTGAATTCAAAGAACTAACATCTTCCTTGCTCCTTCCATACAAATCATTGCACAAAAATTGTTGTACTAAAAGCTGAAAAAAGGTCGCAAAAAATCAAACTAAATAAAAATCATGTTTTGAAATTCTACTTACATTTGTTTGTGATTTGTGCAATGCGCACTTTTTCTGATGAAAACTGTTCATCCAAATCAAAAAGTTCCAGAGAAGGAGGAGGTAACTCTCTGAAGGCAGGAGGGAATACCTGTGCAAAAGAAAAAAAGTTGAGGAGTAAAACTTTCAGGTATGGAAATTATCACCTTAAATGAAAAAAAATGTTGATTCACTTTTAGAACTAACTTAAAAGTCAATTTCCTCCATGACCTTTTTTAGGGTGTAGTTTGATCATTTTAGTAGATATAAAAAAAGGAATTTTTAGCTCCAGTTTTCACAAAAAGATCTCAATAGTTTCACATTTTAAAGAAATTCTACTGTAGACCTAACAATTAAATAGCCGCAACAACTTACAGCAGGGTTCAAGGGAGGCAGAGGGGTTTCAAACTGTGGCGTGATGAGTGTTAATGCTTCATGTTTCACCTTGAGTTCTTCAAAGGCTCTAGGCAGAAGAGTAAATAAAAAAACAACATCATGCATAGCCCATCAACCAATGCAAAACAGAATAATAACTGTATACTGGAAGTTCTAAAAAAGCATACATTATAACGCATAGGGATTTTGGCTCGTAATTCTCACATTTTACAGCTTAACAACAATAAGCAACCTTTCAAAATAAAAACAAAATGGGATAAAAAAAAAAGAACCTGTAAAAACTTTTTTGTTAAAAACAAAATCAAGAAAAGAAAAAAAGTTATATATATCTCATTCTTTCAACTTACACACATTGATACAAGCTTCATGCAAGAAACCTTTCTCTGTTTTTATAAAATGTATTCTATAGTCATTTTTAGCAATCAAGAAACTGTGATTGAAATTGAGATGACTGAATTATAGCCTCTCAACAAAAGGGATTTTGTAGGAAATCTCATTATCATTACTGATAAACCTTTTCCGTTGTTTTTTTTCTTCTATTTTTAATTCATCCCAACATTGTCATCATCTACACAAAAGAGAAAAAACAAACATTTTTTTACTTACTTGATAGATTTGGGAACTAATGATGTATCCAGCTTAAAGACAGAATTGTCAAATAAGGTAGTGATATCCCGAGGTATATCTTCACTTTCTTGTAAACAGGTTTTCAACTGCTCTGACAACCTTGCCACATCTGGTAACATACTGTAGTCACTTATCTAAAAGTATGAAAGACATTGAAGATTTGTTACACACACACAGTAATAATATGGAGAAAAAACAATTACCAGCATAATGAAAAATATGGAACCTATGTAATCAGTAGTAATTCAGCTTTCTTAATTTAATTTTTAAAGTTTTAAGTCCAATTCATCATTATATTGCAATTGGACTCAGTATTTATGTTACAAGTACTACACCATGACAAAATATTGGTTACTCATTTTTGGGTATCATTCCTGTGAGATAAAAAACAGGAAACCAATGGTTGACTGGGCGGATATGCAGAGAAGGAACCAATCTTTGAAAAAATTATACTGAGAATTGTTTCACCCCTTTTGCATGTTACAAATCTAATAATAGAGGTATTTGTATTGAGGTTGAAAAAACAAGCAAACTTGAGGTTCAGGAAAAACCTAAAATGACTCCATTACTCATTTGACAGTGCTTAATTGACAAATAAGTCTTTGTCATGATTTTCATATTTAACTTCAAATTCATTTCCACACGAAAAAAAAAAAAAGCAGCATGAAGATAACAATCGTTTCTGCCACACAGATCTCTGACAGAGATCAAAGTTGAAAAAAAAAAAAAAAGAATTAAAAAATGTGACTGGCATGGGGACATCTAACCTCTGGTTCTTCTGCATCAATAACATTCAGCTTGATATCATCCGTGGTGAGATATTGAATTAAGACATCCTGAAATAAAGAGGATAGAAAAAATCATCAAACACAATTTCTTACTGAAATATTTTTAGTACTATGTTTATTAGGGTACAAGTGACAAAAAGACACAAACACAGAGAAAATGAAAAGGAAGCCTCCAAGTTTGCATTCAAACTAGTAACTTGCCCTCTTGCCTGAATTTGTCTTTATAAAATTATGCTTTGTCCCTAAAAAAAAAACAGACCTTTACGATAAAAAAGCTCGAGGGGTATGGAAATCTCAAGAACCTAAAAAAATCACCAAGCACTCTTTTTGAAATCTTTCTAACTTTCATCTAAGTGACAACCAAGAAAAATTCTGTTATCTTGGTTTCCTTTAAACAAAATTTGAACAAAAGCCACAATGCTACTCACAAGTATTTTTCCATTTTCCTCTTTATCCAGATACTGATCGCTGAACATGTGAACAGATCCTATAACAGCCAACTTGCCTTTGTGACTCTGGGGGTGTGAATGAAAGCAAAAGAAAAAATATCACCATTTCCCCTTCTTAAATCAGTTGGAGCATCATTTATCTTTTACAAAAATGCATTGCTCAAGGAAGACTATCAATCTCTCTTCATCATTTTTTTATCAAATTTGTGCATATCTCTTTCACAAGTTAATGACATATTATCATGTAGAATCACATGATTCTGTGAAGTGAAAAACCAATAAAGCATAACTTTATTTTCTACCAAACTAAACAAACACAGAGCATGATGGTGCTATTCTAAGCATGACTTTTAATTTCTTAAAATCGGGAAACCAAAGACAAGGCAGCACTTACTCGAGAGGAATAGAGGGCGCAGACTGGCCTGTTCAAGGGGAAACTGACACTCCCCGTTGAGAGGACTGCCGATGCTGGTTTAGCCACACTCAAAGTGGCACCATACGGGTATAAGAAAGACAACGCTCTGTTGGAAGAAAAATCATAAAATCATAAATACATCATTAAACACAACAAAGTCTACCACAACCAAAACAATAACAAATGTTGAAATTAATTAATTACACAGTGATATAGTTTACAAGATATAAAGATTTCATTCATCAATCATGCTCTGTAAATTGATTCATTTATTTCTTATTATTAAAATTGTCTGAAGCATATGTTAAGCAAAGAAATATAAAAGAAGCAAAAGCTGTCATTTCTGTTTTCAATCTTCTTCCCTTCTTTTTTTTCTTTCTAATATCATAAAATACTTGCCACACGAGTAAAAAGAAAACTTTACCTTTCATTATTTACTGTTTACAATTTTGCCCTAATAAAAAATGAGGCAAGGACGAGACTCACTGTGAGTTGTTGGCATCTTCATCCCCTCCACCGTACATGGCTTTGCCCGCTGCTTGGCTGATAGCCCTGCAGACCAAAATGGAATTAGCATCAAAAACATCATTTTTTATATTGAACAATGAAAAACAATTAGATAAAATTTTTGAATAAAGAATAATTGTATCCATAGCTAACACTTACACTATGCTGAACTGTTATCCCTGTTAAAGAACTCACATTTGACAAAAAACATACAAAAAAAAAAGAATTTTCCATTGTGATGAATCACATGGTGGGAAGTAATCTTCACATTTCTAAAATGCTTGTACAAAAATCTTGAAATGCAAAACCATATCAATCTTTTCATTTCAATGAATGCAACACACCACAAATAATTCTCTTTAAATTGATTGAGTTGTGCATATTTTCGAGATCTGCATAAAACATGGTCCTCAGTCCACCATTGGAAACTGGGGATACCAAATATCCTTGCTACATTGATCTTGACATTTGCTTGAAGTTGCTCAATGATCTTCAACACTTAAACACAGTATGACATTCACTTAAAGCTTCTTAATAAAAAACACTGATCACATTTAAAGTGCTAAAACTATAAAAAATACTTGAAATGAAAGGTCCTTTTTTGTGTGTGTATTCAACATTTGTTTGAGCAACTGTGGTGGGGTAAAAGACAAGATTTGAAAAGCTGAAACGCATGCCATGATTTTTGTGCACACAAAGCTAGTTTTGCAGCTCAAGATTTTGGTACAGACAGAGATAGTTAGTGATTGTCATATTAGTATTATCATACAGTATCACCACTTATTGATATTACAGTATCATGAAAATATGTCTTGGTGAAAATTTATCTGTGTGTGAAAAAAAAGGATGCTTTTGTTTCTAACATTCTATTACTGGCAATAAATACAACAAAACAAACTACAGTATTATCTGATGAAATCACCTCTCCAACATGAAAGAAGCATCTTTCCACGTACCTATTTAAAACACCATTAGTTATGAGGGCCTCCTTTGGATGGAAATATTTATAGTAAGATGTTCTCACCACAGCATCTGAAATTAAAAAGAAAAAGACATAAAATCAATATACTAGGTTTAAAGGTATGCGGAGAAAATGATATAAAAACTATGACATTAAAGACAACAACAAAAGAACAATAACCAATGGTCAAAGTAAAGAGAGCCCCCCTGGACTTTTGACATTATCACAAGCAATCAAATGACCAGAATAATACCATAAATAACACAGAATAAAGAAAAGTATGTATTGGTCTATTATATATTGAATTCAAGTGTATGATAACTTACCGTTGTTCACTGAAACCCCAAACTCTTCTAAAAAGAAGTTGATGTTTGTCTCAAAACGAGATTCGCCTCCCTCCCCCAACATGACCAAAACACTTCCTCCAGACTCCAAGTAATTCTTCATCAAACCAAACTGTCAGGAAAGAAAGGAAAGAAGAAAAACAAGCAATGAGAGACTAGTTATTCTTTCAGTTGCACTGATTATTAGCATGGAAAACTGTATTTGTTTCTAAAAGGAGGCTGGTGGCTGGATGGCTCATGCAAAAAAAAATGTTAAGAGTTTGTCAGTTTAGATCCTGCAGCCTTTCTCAGGAATAATCCTGCTGGGATCTGGGGAGGACATACTGGTTTCATCAGAGTTCCATATCTGACAAGATTTGTCAGTCAGTCTAGCATTGAAATTAGCTTCTCAAGGTCTTGGAAGTAGCTCCCAATGATCTGCCTATTCATCATCTTGATCCTGGGGGTGGTGGTGTTTTGTGGATTTTCGATGGGCCCGTTGTGTCGCTGGGATTGATTTCTGCCCTTGCCAGGAATCCCTTTTTTTTAAACTGTGTCTGTAGATTCAATTTTTTCAACAGAATTGAAATCTTCATGATGAACTGCTGCTTTTTAGTGGAAACCCTGCCTTTGATGCTGAACTAACTCTCAAACTACAGCTGATATCAAAATATTGGTCTCTTTCATTTTAATTATTGCCTTTTCAATATCCTCATGGGAATACTTTCCATAGATACCCTTTGAAACTTTAGGCATGATGAAGAGTGGAAAAATGAAAAAAACACAAAACTGGCAAATTTCCCTGCCCGCGGTGACGAATTTCCCCGATGAGATATCAAAACTAAAATAGGTTTCAAATGGGATTTGAATAACAATAATAATAACAATAAAAAAAAAGATAAAACGGTATCAAAATGATGGAAAAGAGTTAAAATTAAGAAACTGGTGTAAAATTGAAGGGCTGAAAAATAATCAACAGTGAGTGAAGTGCCAAGGCAGTGTGATAATATCCAGTGAGCGGCAGAAAGTACATAGAATGAGAGGTGCAAGGAAAGGTTATAAGATGAGCATATCTTCACCTGACTGGCCGATGCAATTAGCCGCCATAATAAACTCCACACACAAAGGGGTTAGGTTATTTCAACAATAGAAAGGGAAAAGGTTGGTTGGCAAATTTCCCTCTAAGTCTTCTACTGCATTAATATAAGACAATCGATTAGTTTTAAACTGATTGTATCATTCAATAGCTTTAACTAACTAGAAATTTGTTTTCTTAATGAATTATAAATGTTTAAGAAACAAACAAATCCCTCATTTACCTCTGCAGCTGTGAATTTGTCCCTTGATCCAGGTATGACAAAAATTCTAGATTGATTCAGCTTATCTTGTGTAATGTCATCTTTGTTTCTGATATAGCATAAAAAAAACAAAACGATTTGGTTGTTAAGAAATAGTTGGTAAGAAAAATATAAAATTTAATTTGATGGTGGTCAGAGAAAATCATTAAAACATGAAAAGAAATTTTTGAATATACATATCAAATATTGTTACATTTCCATTTTTATAATGCCGATCAATGTCCATGTGGACTGGCAAGCAACTCTGCGACCATTAAAAAGAGAAAAATGCGTTCACACAAAACAATGTTGAGAACAAAGTAAAAAATTACAACGATTCTTCTCATACCAAATGTTTGAACTATTTGAAAGTTTAATCATATCTCCAAAATGAAAAAGTCAAGAATAAATTGATGTTAATAATTCATATCTTTGAACCCAAGTCACATTACAAATTATACAGATGAAAAAAAACAACATTGTATTTGTGACAAGTCATGGTCATTATCTTCCTCGGCTGGGCACTCACTTAATAGACTGGGTTTACCAATGACAAATCTACTTACGAGACAAGTTTCCATGAAGATCTGAGTTTTCTATTCAGATTTTTTAATCCATTGTTCAATGTAAAAATTTCTCTTTTTGTTGTGTTAAAAAGTATGACATTTGTTGTTCCTCTACCTTCCGGAACCTGGATCACAAAAGGTTACAAAAATGGGTTAAATATACAGAAATACTTCTATCTTTTTTCTAGAAGGTTGAGTTAAGACTATGTTCTCTTTACATAACTCATGAATCATGCAAGACTCTATTTTCACTGTCCCTCTCTGCACTACCAAAACCAGGAGAAATCAATTACATTCTTGACTGTAGATGCAGTTTTTGGAGAAGTTCTTTTCTTTTTAGATGAGGTGATTTCTTATGTAAATTTTGTCCTTGTTCAAAGTGAGTTGTCTGGTTTTACGTTTAACCCTGGGCATGGTGTTTAGATTCATTTATCAGATTGACTATTCACAAACATTTACAAGTAGCGTTTCAGCCCATCTCTGCACTATTCACTATTCACAAATGACTGACCCGTGAAGGACACACTGACCCGCGAGAGACACAAAAAAAAAGGTAAGAGATCACATTGGATGATCTCACACCAGTTGCGATCGGTTGTTTGGTTGGCAAAAAAAGCTTAACAAGGTACCAATGGAAAGGTGACGGAAGATAACATCTGATGTGCAATGTAGTCAAAGAGATATCTCGACTCAAAATGTTAAACATGCATTAAACGGGAATATTGGGAGGGAAAATTTTTAATACAGCTACCAGCCATCATGAATCGGGGCATAGGGAACAAATAAATGACCCAGAAAAATAATAAGAAAGAATCACTGACCTGTTACCTGCTTTGTGTGCCTATGCAAGCGTGCGTGCATGCAGATTTGTGTGCTTGTTTGGTATGTTATTGTCAAAAGTCAATTAATCAAGATCTGAAAATAATCAAACAAGAACCTACTCTCTCTAGTAGTCAAATATACATGTGATGCTGTTATGTTGTCTTGGAGAGAAAAGAAAACCTTAAACTACTTAACTGAAACTTTAAAAAAAATTGATAATAAACTCCAAGCGCATGAAGTCATGCCCGTGTCTCGAAGAGAAAAGATAACTCATGAAGTTATGACAATAAGGATTGTGTGAGTGTGAACTTATCCAGTCCTTGTGAAATAAACAGTGATGGGCAAATTGAGCACTCCACGGTAATGTGCTATAATAGAATTCTGCTCTGGTACCAACAGTGATGTTGCATGGTTTGTCAGTGGTTGTCTATAATCACATTTGGAATACTGCTTCATTTGTGAACAGCATTAGCTCTGGTAAATACTGAAACACTTCTGTTCTCCCCTCTCTGCCACAGATGGTAGGTAAACCTGGGAATCTTGGTTCCATTTAAGGGAATGGCTTTACATATTTTATTCATTTTGAATCAAATTCAAAATTAAAAACAAAACAAAGCATGAATTTGTATGTAACATAGTAACCTAAGCCCCTTGAAAATAGACACGACATATGCTGTGTAAACCGAGATACGAAGGAAAATATAGAGGTACAGCATCGAAATGTTGATGACTCAAGAAATTTAGAATTATCAAAATAATCCGTTCCCAAACATTAAAGCTTTAGTGCCGATTTTAAACCCTTACCTCCATAGTCGGTGCCATTTTTGTAAAGCTTGGTTAGAAACACACGAAACTATTTACAAAGGCATTGTGGGAAGGCAGTACAGCTCAGTATAACATATTTTCGATTGATTGGATAAAAATCTTGAGTTCAGAGGTCGTAAGAAAAAGATAAACAATCTGTGTTGCACGAGGAGACATCTCCGAGGGGACCAAAACTTTATCGACCACGTAATTGCATTTTTTTTCTAATGTGAAAAAAGTCAATCAAGATATTTGAATTTGTCAATAATAGTTTTATTATGAAGGAACGCAATCAAAGGAGAAAACCCTGCGTTTGGACATCCGCAAAATTTCACCAATGGGAGTTTCTGTCACTAGGGGGGCGTTATCTCTTGTGTCTGTGCATCACAATTAGGATGTTAATTGCTTAGCGTTGTCGAAAAGCGGTCAAATTTTACCTCGAGCATTTGTGAAAAGATTCAACGAAGCGGAATAACCTATTTTACAAGTCGTGCATCAGTTTTCAAGGTCTCCATGGTGTAAAACATTAGACCAGTTTAAAACAATATTATCATGTTTGTTATAGATCAAAAGTAAAAGAAAGTTTCGCTGATTTAGGAAAGAGACAAATTTGATACCCACGAGACATTCATAGGGAAGAGACCCTTCCTTTTAAGTGTGTAAGAGAGGTCTTAATGAAAAGCTGAAGTATATATTGTCAGATATCAGAGATTCCTTTGTTTTTTGTTTGTCTGAGTGTGTTTGTTTTGTTTTTATGTGCCTATGTATGTGCACTGTTTGTTTTTGTTTGATAGTGAATCTTTCCTGATTTTTTTTTCAGCAGAAGTCACTGTCAGCAACAGGGGTTTGTTGATCGCTGAGCTTTAAACCACTCTTTTTTTAGAGTGGTGTATTGCTCAGTTGGTAAGCCCGCTGTTCTGGCAGTGGCCAGGTGAATTGGTGCCGTGGCAGGTCACGGTTTCTATTCCCTCCTCTTTCTATTCCCTCCTCCGAGGACTTCCTGTTTTTTTTCCTTTCTCTCTATGGCTTTGACTCACCTTGGCACTGTGCCAATACTATTTTCTGTTTATTTTCATGGATGTGTGTACAGAAAGGTTGGGAGAGAGAGAGAGAGAGAGAGAGAGAGAGAGAGAGAGAGAGAGAGAGAGAGAGAGAGAGAGAGAAGGGGGGGGGGGGGGGGTCATAAATGGGTTTAAAGGTAAAATACTTCTGAAGTAGTCTGAATACAAATTGAAGCAATATTATGCCTCATTAATTTCATAGAGGACAGTCATTTCAATTTAAAACAATTATTGCTTTTCAAATTCATTCTAGATTGTCTGACTACTATACAGCACAATGAGCAGTGCAGTTGATGAGTCTGAAGCAAATCGTAATCCAAAGGCAACCATCTCTGACATCCAAACACGGGAAAAAGAAAAGAAATATGTGGTATGTTGATTTTTTATTCGAAAGAGTGTATCGTTTAAAACAATCCTGTGTTAAATTTTGTTGTTTTTTTTCTAGATTGAACAAGAACTTCTATCTTGAGCGTTAAAAACTAGGAGTTTGATTTCAGAATTCACTTCTGATGTAAATGCCAAAAATTTATGCAGGTGTGTATGTTTTAGTTCAAGGAAGAGAATGAATCCCTTTCGATTTATTCCTTTTTTTACATTTTGAAATGCCAAAGCAAGATCGTACTGTGTGATCAATGCATTTCAAGAGGGCAGTCATTATCACTGAATTGAAATAGACCTAGAATGTAGCTGAAGATTAGCTTGTCAATAATTTTTTACCTACCTTTTTTGTTTTTATCAAAATGTGGTACATTGAGAGTACGGGAGGATTTCTTAATTTAAAAGTTGGCTGATAAATGAACCGTCTTTTATGGAGACACCCTCATATTGCAAATTCCTAAGAATTCAGGCTTCATTGAGTAAACAAGCATTTTAATTTAGGGTAAAGGCTACCTATCCATATTCATTGGTGGCCAATGACCTTGGGGTCTAGTTTCTCTTGTCAGTGACCAGGCATCGGGTGCCATGACAGGACTTCCTTCCTGGGTTTTTGTCCCATTCTTATTGCGGTTTTGCTCTTCCTTGGGGATAAATAGGTACCATTTCTTTGATTATTACTTAATTCATAACGCCTGCTCCGTCCAACGTTATTATTCGATTGATTTTACCAAAAACAATGAACCCTACCACTTTTGAATATGAGCACAATCATTTTGTTGCTCCAGTTCCGCTCTGTTGTATCTCCACTTTTCTAATATTTGGAGTTTACTTTATGAAGGGCCTCTCAAAAATTTTTTTTTTTGGTCTCATGTGATTTTCATTGAGATTTATCAAGCCAAAATCGACTTTTGGTAACATAGAAGTTTTTATTTTCCTCTTTAACATAGAAGTTTTTATTTTCCTCATTACGGTAAAGAAGGTTGTGAACTTTGAAGCCATGTTTTGTGGAGATAGAACAGAGAGGAAGTGGGGAGACGATTTAGTGATGAACGAATGGGAGGTGTCATCAGCCGAGAAGCAAGGTCTCATCGTGTATGCCTCTAATTGATTCCACGCATGCTTTTGTCCTCACTGATCATCCAGTGGCTTGCAGATGTTTTTTATCACAGAGATTCTTTTCTTTTCTTTTGCTACTTTTTTCTCTTGGTCCTTTCAAGGCATTTTGCTCAGCAGGTGTACTTAGCACTGCTTAAGATAAGACAAGCCCTGCTTGCACTGCTTTATCACTGGGCACCGCCTGGTTTAAATTTCTGGCAGTGAGGAGGAGTCTTGATAGAGGGCTTTTTTTTGTTTGTTTCTTCTGAGTGAGTTCAAATCTCATTTGATTTTATTTTCTTATTCATCACCTGTCTGGTTTGGCCCTGGCTGTGCATTTCTTTTCCAGGAGCTGTTGCCAACTTTGGTCTCCCTTTACATCTCTGCCTCCATCTTTCACCCCCAGAAACTTCTCTGCTGTATGACTATGAAGCTCGTCAAACCCTTTTAGTGTCACTGAATCTACTAAGAATTTCTACTATTTTAAGACTCCCATATTATACAATGCTGTGTCATCAGGAGACACTTCCCAATCAGTTAGAGAGTAGGTAATCTTAAAACAAGGAGTGCCTTTCACTGTGATTCCTCTATTCACAGTTCAGCCTTTTTTGCTCTCTCTCGCTCTCTCTCTCTCTCTCTCTCTCTCTTTCTCTCTTTCTCTCTCTCTCTCTCTCTCTCTCTCTCTCTCTCTCTCTCTC